>KN489633.1:17156-66699 GCA_000787155.1 Scartelaos histophorus
AAAATATCTGAAAGCCCAACCTAAATAAGCGCAAATTGGGCCTTACACAGGACGGGGTCCAAAGTATGTGTTACTGGGAAACTGAAATCAAAAGATTGTATTGGTCATTTATTACTTAATAGATTTAACAGTGGAATAAATTTACATTTATTGAATTACAGGTGTTTTTATTACTAAAAAATCTTGGAAAATCACGCATCACCTCTACATATTCAACCTGTAACGTACCCTGGCATCACCTGCTTGTGTAAATGACAAAAGATACATTTAAAGCCATACTGTAGAACATTTGAGGTAAAATAATATTTCCATGGAGACTTGTATTAAATACATAGTACAGATCTCTGTCATTCAGCAGCTGAAAATTACATTTGTGTAATTTTTGTAACTAATCGGTGTTGTGACATTGTTGACCGTTGTCCCACCCAACCTCATCCCACTTCTACATGCATCAAGAGTGAGAACTGCAGTGTAGCATTCATACATGATCTGATCACTATTTCACACCACAGTGCTAAGACCAGGGAGTGTACTCGAGCTGCCCAGCCGCTCACGGTACAGCGCTATCTAATAAACAGCCACCGTCCATGAAGTGTCTGTCACAATCTACTTTTGAAATATGTTTGGGCCAAGCGCTAGTTTCAAGGCTGTCCGAGAGATTCTTTACCAGGCAATATAAGTCTGGGTTGATTGAAGCATGCACCAGTCTCATCCTGCGTGGTGAACGAAAAACATCAGAACAGAAGAAGGTTGTTACTTGCTACTGTTGCTAAAATGAGAGCTGCGTCCTATACCCAAAAGAGCTTGCAAGTTAGCAGCTCGGGCAGTAGGGTTCGCGTTCAAAGTCCATCACCTTCAAGATGCCGTGGATCTTCTTACGATAGTCGCGGACGCTCTGGTTTTCGGGGTACCGCGGTTGAACTTGGTACAGAAATTCACCAACACCATGCTAACGAAAAGGAGGAGATGCAAGAACTCAATGTGAAGTTTGCTGGATACATTGAGAAAGTGCAAGCATTGGAGCAGAGGAACGCTGCTCTGCAGGCTGAACTAGCTGCCCTCCAAAGTCGCTACAAGGGTGGCCCCACTAACATCGGCGAAGAGTACGAGTTGAAATTCAAAGAGGTGCGTGATCTGATTGAAACTTTGACCAACGAGAAAGGAGCGGCTGATATTGAAAGAGGTTATCTTGAGGAGGAAGTTGAAGTTTGGCGTTTGAAACTAGATGAAGAGCTTGCACTTAAGGAAGAGGCTGAACTGATTCTAAGAGAGTTTCGCCAAGATGTTGATAATGCTACTCTGCAAAAGGCTGAACTGGAAAAGCGCATAGAGCAATTGGTGGCCGAAATTGAGTTCTTGAAGAAGTTGCACGATGAGGAAGTTGCTGATCTGATGAAACAAATTGAGGATTCAAAGATTACTGCCGATTTGGATGGCGATAGACCAGATTTGGCAGCCTATCTGCGCAACATGAGAGCGGAAATTGAATCTGTCGCTGCAAGAAATGTCCAAGAGGCTGAAAAGTGGTACAAAAGCAAATTTGACACTCTCAAAGAGCATGCCGGCAAGCACGAAGACCAAATGAAATCAATGAAAGAAGAGATTAGCGTTTTCCAAAACCAAGTGACAGACCTGCAGAACCAAATTGATGGGTTAAGGGCTAGAAATGCCGCCCTAGAACAACAACTGGAAGACATGGAAATCTCACATCTGGATAAAGTGGGCGGGTTTGAGAGCGTCATCGCTCAATTAGAGGCTCAGCTGTGTGAGACCAAGCTGGAGATGACCAAGTACCTCCAAGACTACCAGGAACTACTGCACATAAAGCTCAAGCTTGATGCGGAGATCGCCACCTACAGGAAGCTCCTGGAAGGGGAGGAGACGAGACTCGGGATCTCCAAAGATGCCTAAGGAAGAAACACAGATCAGGATGAAGTTGTTAGTGTCTTTTAGATAGTGCCTTCTGTTTTGAAAGCGTACATAATTGTACATAGATTAGATGTAACATTAAGACTACCTTCACTACATCATACTGCTTGTAAATGTTTGCCCAGAGAACATATTGTCCTCAAAGTTGATGTGTTAGATGCAGGATTGTTAGAGGGCAAATTGTGATGATTGGACAACTGCATGAGAGCAGAGCTGAAATTGCTCTTGTCATGGGGGTTCTTGCTCTTGTCTGGTTTGTCTCTATCAAAAGTGGTCCTATCAAAAGTGGTCCATCAAAGTAGCAGCAATAAATGCCTTTATTCACTTATAATGGGCAAGTTGTCTTAATGTTATGCCTGACCAATGTAGAAGCTTTTCCTCACCTTGCTTTATAATTTGTACCTTTTTGAAGTCTGGACTTTCCTGCATTCTTCTGTGTTTTTGGCTAACACGTGGCTGTCCTGTAATATTTGTGATTCTAATAGAAAGTATATTTTGTGTACTTTCAATACTAGCTCAAAGTCAACTTGGTTTCCAATAAACACGTATGCATCTTTACCTAATAAAGAGTGTAGTGAATGCTTTTATTTCGATCTTGTTTTTCTCTTGCATTACATTGATTTCATACATTTCTTACTTCATAATATATGTTTACATTGTGGACAAGAAGTAAACTTGAGTTGTCAATTTCTGTCACATAACAAAATGTCATGGATCTAGTGTGTGCAAAGAGGGTGATTGGATTAGAAACACTGCCATAAAAATGGTGTATACTCCTAGAATATAAACTCTTAATGGCATGCTTTGCCTTTGTTAAACACTGACACTTTTGTCCTGAATTTTAATTTAAATAAAACAAGATTTTTAGCACTCATTTTAGAGTATTTTATTTATTTTTTTAATTCCTGGGATTACAATGAACCATATTTGAGCAAGTTATGTCCAAATAACTATTCATTCCCCCTTTATTTAGTGTAGAACGGTTTTGTCTGCCTGTTGTGACATCTCCCTGCCCTGAACACGCTGTTACATGTTTTGATGTCATTAAAGGGTAATCCAGGAAGTGCTTAATAAGTTTTGCGTAAGATATATGTAAATGTAATATGTTGCATGTAATAAATCATTTTCATTTAATTCAAACTATATGCAGGCTTCAAGTAACACGAATTTCAAATACATTTAACTTTCTTATGACCTAGATTTTGTCTGCCCAATTAAAAAAACACCACTTGTTTAACATTTTGTCTATTTTGTCTATGTCTTTTACAGTCACTGTTTCATTAACTTTGTATCACCCCATTTTGTTTTGATGGACCAGGATGTGAAGTGAATTTGCTCTATATCTCCTCATTACAAGTGCACTTTGACGTTTTAATGAGCGCAGGTCAGGCATGACAAAATCCAGCATGGGCGGAAAAACTGAAAGGTCACTACAGTTTGCCTAGCACCAGCATGTTGAGAATTAATATTTATGAGTCTTTTGTTAAATAGCGTTTCAGGCTTGGTTGTAGGAAGATGGAACAGTGTATGATAACGTGTACAAGGCTGATTAGCTGTTAGTCTGTCAAAAATGCATGTGCAGCACAATTATCGGGTAAGACTAATCAAATGGATTTATGGTATAGTTATTTGTTTTTTTGTGTGCTGTATGAATGAATAAAGTAAACAAAGAAGAAAATGCATTATCATCCTTTCACAATGTGTAGAATCAGTATGCGTGTGCCTATCAGCAAATGTAGTATAGCTTATCGTTGGGTTAGGGTTAGGATGACTAAATTTCCTCTTAAGATGTAAAGTAATTGACTCAGATAACACCAAAATCATGCAAGGAGAGCTGCCAGGTGAACTGATATCACTGCTGTCAGTTTATCATGTGAGGAATCCTGAATAAATCTGAAGACTGCGTGTCCCCAGGCTGTTTTGTTCTACTGCCTAGGGCATACATTTTTCCTAGAAACTTAAAATCTATGTATTTGTCTGAATAATTGAACTCACTGTGAATCATGTTTGCACAAATGACATATTAAAGATGTGCTGTAAAACCTTGCTGATGGAATACCCATGGAAATGTAATGTTCTGCCTAGAATGTTTCACAGTGTGACTTTAACCACATCTATTTTGGATTTACATTTGTTTTTATGGCTAAAATTACCTGGATAAATATGCATTCTTACTGTGTGCATGCTCACTTCCCCTCTGGTCTGACCTGTAACTTGGCCTTGTGGTGTCACTGTCTTGTCTCCATGGAGATTAGTAATTTTAATGTTGTTGTGGAATTTATATTCATGGAAACCCTCCATAAGAACTACACCTTTTAATGTAATTGGTAATTGATGATTGTAAGAGTTCTAAGCTTTATATATAAAATGTAATACTCATTAAATAAAAATACACACTAGGTTTAGCAGGAGAAAGGCTAATTTTTAAGTTTGACTTTATGAAGTCAATACTTACTAAATGCTTACTACATACTAATGTGATCTGGCTAACCTTGTAATTAAGTAGGAGATGTTTTTGTGTATTTTTAACAAGTCTTCGGGAAGTTTTTTTTCTCAAAAAGCATTCTTGTCTTCTGTTGTGTATGTAGGATGCTGACAAAAATATCATCAAGTGGCTGAAGGAGCACGGGCGTCTCGTCAATGCCAGCACGTTCAAACACAGTTACCCATTCTGCTGGAGGTAAGACATGTTCACACAAGGCTATAATAAAACCATAGCTTCCCAAGTCCCAAAATAAATGGAAAATCAGAGTTTATATTTGGGGTAGTCATGCTTTTGGGATTGGGAATATAAAGCCATGTCATCACCAATAGAGAAATCAGTCCATCACCATTCTAGGGAAGAAACTATAACCTTGAGAGCCTCCTAAAGAGCCTAAATCTACTAAACTTGGACTAACCTTTTCTAGTTCTAATGAAGAATTAAACTGGTGATGTACTGGTATATCTCCTGGACTAAGCCAAACCAGAATAAATCAAACTAGACTACATGACTTTAACCAGGACGTTGACCTGGTCTATCTTTACCACAGTTCAATTTAAACCCCACAGTAATCCGATTCACCATAAAAGGCTTTTTAATTTCGCTACTGTGCATTCACATTTTGTCAGCCCTCAATGTGATTTATAGTTGAGTTGTTATTTCCCTGATAAATTCTGTCTTTCTAAAGGCCATTGACACAGTGATATCCATTGGACTTGTTAATATATCAATGATGATAAATGTCAGGTATTGTGCTGTGGTTTGGTGTAAAATCCTTGTATTTTGTCTCAGTGGTTTGTAGGTTTTCTGTCCACACATTCCCTGAGGATCTGTGCACTTTGTCAATAGAGGTTTGTGGTTTCTGTTCGAAATCAATGCAGAGCCTGTGCGCTGACTTACACATAACATCAGCCCACATTATCCCATGGTAACTAAAGATCCCTTATTGAGAGCCAGATATTAGTGGACAAGTAACACTTTATGATAACAACACTTACAAATTCACATTAATTTACAAACACAAATGGTCAACTGTAATATATAATATTGCATTTCATTACTATAGTATTTTTTGGACACTCAAAGATGCTTTACATTGCACTATTCATTCACTCCACACCTTGTGGGGTTAGCTACTTCAGCTAAGCCACAGCTGCCATGAGGCTGAAAGAAGCAAGGCTGTAATTTGGCACTATGGCCCTTTCAAGCACAGTGTCAAAATGATATTGACTTTTTTTACAGGGTTAGGGTTAGCATCAGTCTGCATAATAATTTTTTTGTGGTGCTGTCCTATGTTTCTAATTGTATTGACATAAAATTAAATAACCATTGCATGTTTTCCCAGGTCAGATACGCCTCTCATTTACAAAGCTGTGCCCAGCTGGTTTGTGCGAGTGGAAAACATGGTGGACAAACTGTTGGACAACAATGGGAAATGCTACTGGTAAAATGTTTTCTTTCACACACTAATGATAACTTAATGCAACATTGATTGCCCTGGAATGTTCCACAATATGGCATTAAACCATATCTCCATCAAGACAAGGTGACAACAAAATAGATAAGTTTAAAGAGCCCCTATTATGCCATTTTCTGAGATATGTTAGTGTTGTTTCCTCATCAGAAACATACCTGGAGTTTTGTTTTGTTTCATTCATGCATGTTTCACACACAAATCCTGCATATTTAGTTCTCTCTGATTGATTTTAAACTCCGTATATGTAAGATAATTTGTTCCTTTAGGTTTTGAATTTTAAGTACCGCTAAATTTCTCACTTTGGATTTTTTAACTCTGAAAAAAGATTTTTGAATTATTTTTATACTGAATTTTAGTTGCTGAAATTTTAAGTATACATTTTTAAATTGGTTAGAATTCAAAATAAAATTTTCTCTGAATTTTGACTGTTGAATTTGAGGGCTTATACATATTTGTGCTGAACTTTTAAAAGGTGAAATTTTGATTTTGAATTTAAAACACTTGTACAAATGTACACTTAAAATTTCAGCAACTATAATTCAGAATAGAAATAATTCAAACATATTTTTTCAGAGTTAAAATTCTCAAAGTGAGAAATTCAGTGGTATGTAAAATTCAAAATCTTCCATATCATACACCTGATTCATTTGGATGATTTCAACCCTGAAATTGCCATTTTCTACTTAAAGTATAAGTAGAAACTTGAGAACTTGAAAACTACCACATCATGATATCACATTGTGGAACAGAGCTTTTTGATCTTTGGAGATGTAGACGGACTAATAAAGGGCTGGTCAAACATGTTTGAATGAAGCAGAACACAACTGATGAGGACCTTTTAATGCCATACTCTTGAACATTCCAAGAAAAGCAATGATATGACAATCAAGTGGTGGGCTCCCTGCCAGAAAGTTACGTAGTGTACCATAAAGTATGAAGAAGTGCAATCTTAGAAGAATAGAACTATTCTTAGTAAATGATTCTAGACTCGTGATATACCATCTCTCTGCTATTTTCACCTTATCATTGTTAATGCCCCTTTCAAAGTATTATAAAGCATAATACATTTTAAATGGCATTAGTGGGTAACGTTAGCCTGATGCTAATTGTAATTGAAAATCCCAGTATCAGAAGTGAGCTTGCACATGATGGCTTTGCTAAGTGGTATTGCCCCGTGCTCCTCTCTCTCTGCTGCCGCTGGTAATGGGACTGTCAAACTGAGATGAATGAGGTGCGTTAGAAAGGTGAGGATCCACAGCAGCAGGCTGAACACGGGTACAGTTTTCAGAGACGAAAATCAAAATCTGCTGTTAAAGACGACGGGGCTTTGTACATACATTTACTCATTAATCATCCATTCATTTTCAGTGTTTTTTATATGTTAAGCCATGCATTGTAATCATACTGGCTACCTATTTTAAACTGGAATTAGAGCATGGTTATTTAGTCTTGCTCTTAACCTTTTAAACAAATATACTGTAAAATAAAAGCATGATCTTTTTTCATTTTGGATATATTTATTGCACTAAAACATACATCTTTACAGTGAGCGAGCTAGAATCTTGTCAAATCTGACTAGTCTCCATGAAAATGTTGTTTCTGTGGCGGTAATATTCCACTGTATGGTATAAAATGTATGTATCTATATGGAGATGGTGCTGTAACTATGGATTTAACTTTGCATTTCTGTGGATAAATGTACGTGATGTGCTATTTGCCAAACCATTGTATTATGCCCAATCTGCAGATTCAGTTACTAATGCTTATTTATCTAGTTCTCTCTATAACATCCCTTCAGCTTCCCACCCCCCCTGTATTTGACCTACTATAGAAACCTTCCTCTGTCTAAATGGCTTTTTCTACAAGACTGTGGTGCAGTTTAAATCCAGATTTAGCCTTGAGCGGGGAGGGGGAGTGGGGATGTGGTGAGCTGCAGGGATGGTGCTGAACTCTGCCAAAGAAATCGTTAAATTGATATATTAGGGGCCTAAATAGAAATGCCTTCTTCAAATGGGAATTGATGAACTCATTGGTTAGCGAAGGGATTGTACACACACATACACACTACCAGCATCATCGGAGCAATACTGCACCAAAAAATATTTTAAAAAAAATTGTGAAATAGTGTGTTAGGATACAATGGGATAATGGCTAATGTTTTGCTAGATATATCTAATATAAATCCACAGTTTTTTTCAGTTTTATTGATTTGGTATTTGGTCTACAGTGCATCAAAACATAAAAAAACAAAACAAAAACCTACAACTTGGACATTTTTGCCAGAAACTATTTGTAAGTTTCTTGGCACTTTTATCTTCCGTCCAGAGGTGGAACTCTGTGTCAGTCAACAAAATACAGAATTATATTAAAATATTTTTTTATATGTAGTCAAGATAAGGTGCACTCTCTTCCCAAGATCTCTTCCCTTATGTTGTAATCTGAGAGAAAACTGCCCCTGAAAAAAGATTGTGAGATACTGGAAAAGTCTATAATTGGTTGTTACAAAGTATAAGACAATGAAACTAGGACTATGCCTGGAAGGAAGTGATAACCTTTTGCGGTTGAGCCTCATGAAGAGCAGAGCTGTTTGTTTTTCTGATAAAGATTGAAATCTGATAATTCATGCATGGAGAAAATTATTTCTGTTACTTCTTCTGGCGATGCATAAATAATTATACATACACAAAACCAGTTGTTCTTCTGGTGGTTTGCACTTTAGTCTGTAGTAGTGTTGTTGCAAAGCTAAAAGTTCAAATTCGATTTTCATACTAAGGGAAAGCTCATACAGATTTTCAATATGATAGTCATTATAAACAACACTATTTTTTAACACAAAATAGTAGTGTTTATTCTTATTTAATCTGTTTTCAGTTTCAATACTTGTTCAAATGAGAATCTAGTTTTCATCATAGTTTAAGTATTCATTTAATATCTTGCTATTGACGACCCTAGTCTTTAATTTGTTTAATAAATGTCAGTTAAACGTTTTACTTTTATTTGTTATGCTTTTAGTTGTAATTTAGGGCAGGTTTAAATATTGGAAAAGACTTGATACTTTCCTATACTGAAAAATACTGATACTTATTCAACGCGAATAAACTGTACTTCTTAAAATATTATGTGGATATTATGAGAAACGCCACTCAAAGTATTCAGAAAAGGTAAAAAATATTTTAGGTGTCTTAAGTGTGCTTGTTCAAATCTAGTTTCACACTAGTTTTCGTAAATGTAATGCAAAAATATAGTCACTGTTATTATTAGGTCCTAGATTACACAAAATGGATTCTTGTGTGCTTTAAGCCATGTTAGAATGTTGTAACCTCATCCATACATACATACAGTGTTTTGTTTCAGTCACACATGTTTGATTAATTATTTATTATTGGTCTGTCTACATGTACAAAGCTCAAACGCTCTGCTCCATCTTGTGGTGGCTATGAACTTGGAAACTGATACTACTTTTAACTTTAGTTTAGTAGCGATGGGGAATTCAAGGGCTGAAATAATTCTGGTTAAAGTGTATGAAAATGTATAGAGTCTAAAAACTAAGTTAATCACTTCCTGTATTACCACATGACACAAGATGGAATAGTGTTTTCCATTTGAGAGCTCGTCCTAAATATATAAATATAAACATGTGTGAATGAAACAAAACCTCTCCTGGTATATGTTTGATGATTAAACAACATTATAACATTACAATCATATTAAATCCAAGTGTGTTCCAGGTTATGATGGTTATTGTCTGTGCATATTTCCTCCTGTAGGGTCCCAGAGTTTGTGCGAGAGAAGCGTTTTGGAAACTGGCTGCGAGACGCTCGAGACTGGGCCGTGTCCAGGAACCGATACTGGGGCACTCCCATCCCCCTGTGGGTCAGCGACGACTACGAAGAGGTCAGACTTCATGCCATGGTTATACTCTGAGGCTATATAGTATGACACTTAAAGAAGTAAAACAAGAAGCTTCTATGTAGGGCTGTGCAATTAATCAAATTTGAATCGAGTTTGAGATTCTGTCATTTCAGATAGTAAGTGATCAATTTAGAGCTTTTAAATCAAGGGGTTCGCATCCAATCATCTGTCAGGTAAAAGCATGGGGTTTGGAGTAGTCTTAAGAAATGAGGAAATTTACACTGAAAGTCATTGATTAGTTTTGGTAAATGCATTTTATTTCTTAATTCTAAACACAGTTGCATTGAAATTCTCAATAGATCAATGAGGGGAAAAGCATATTTTTTGTCCCATCACTCAGCCTTAACTTAGTGCTTTCTCATTCAATTGGTCAGATTTTTTGTTTTTGTTTACTATGCATAAGTAAGTTTGACCTTTAATTCATTCTATTCTATTCATTTCTATAGCCCATTTTACAACCCAAGTACATTCAATTGCGCACTATGCTTTATTAGTTAACTAACTAAATAAAAAAACACATTTTCTTTTTAGTTCTGGATTAGGTCTTATTTTCACCACATTAGCCAAACCATTTTTGTGTCACCTTTTTTTCTGTACTACTCAAATCATGACTCACTCTCATTTTAGTCCATTAGCGATAAGATGTTACTTGGAAAATATAAAATTTTAGTCCTGGTCCTTGGTTTGAAAAATACAGCAGTCTGTCTGCAGATCATTAAGCTTTGTCTATAATGTATCCTAAATCCATCTTTCTTAATGCATATTTTTGTATTTAGTTTGTATTTAAACTTATGAACACAACTTCTAACTACACAAATCCTCCTCATATACAGTATTTTCACAATACTGAAGCTCAGGTTTGATACTCGGGAAAAGGATTTATGCTCCTACACCATTATGACAAAAGGATAAACTTTGACAGTGTTTTTCAGTATAAAATAAAGTTGTTTAAAACACAGTATGCAACATTTTAGACAAAAATTTAAAAATCATGTTTTTTTTCTTTTTGGTTTGTTTATTGCATTGAAAAATCAATCATCACAACTTACTGTGACCGAGTTTGCATCTCCCTAAACCTAACTAGTCTCCATGGAAATGTTGTTCCTTTGGCTATAATCTTTGAACGTATGTCATAAAATGTATCTAAATGTTCCAAATTATGGTGGCGATGTCCAGACCATTCTAAAACTGTAAGGAAAAAAAAAGTCCACTTCTGTCTTATTTGTCTAGAGTTTCTACTACTATTATCTACTGATACTTGTTCAGATGAGTTTCAGCACAAGTTTTAGTACTGATTAGTAGCTGGGTATTGATTATTTTGAGACTCTTATACAGCATTAATATCCACCATGTATAAGTATTTCTCTTGCCCGCGGTACTCTAAACCAAAGCGTATTTCCTCCAGCACAGAGCCAGGGCATCTCTCCCCTCTGACCTGGTTTTGACACTTGAGTAAGCTCACGTCTCCGTTTGAAGGGTTTGAAGCGGAGATGGTTGCCGTGAGAGGGAGGAAAGGGCAGAGAAACTGGGTGTAGTGGGAGAGGATGGATGGAGGGATAGAAAGGGGTAGAGAGAGGGGTAATGGGGGGCAAAAGAGTGAGGGATAGATGGGTGGAGGGAGAGGGAAGGATGGTGCATGGAAGAGAGAGGAGTGGGGGAAAGGGAGCAAAAGAGAGAGACGGATGGAAGCAAGAGACTGAAAGAGAGGGGGAGAGAGGTGGTGACAGACCAGTGTATGCTGTGTGAATCTGCTCCCCTGAGGCACTGTTGAGACCGCCGCTAAACCAAAACTGAAACATCTCACATGAATGATTCATTAAAGGCAAATAAATAAACAAAGTGAGCAGAACGGGAGGTGTGTTAAGGCCCCTTCAGCAGAGATGATGGGAGCAGAGTTGAGGTACAGTATCCTGTAAAACACCAGAGCAAGAAGGTAGATCTCAGTTCAGACTTTTATCAAAGACAAATGAAAATGGCTTTCAGTATTTTAATTTCTTGATCATACTCCATTAATAACTGCTGTTCAACAAAAACAAAAAATATTTTTTTCCCCTTAAGTCTGAACTCTGCTCCAAACCACACTCTTGTTACCACTTGTTACTTTCAGATGTTTTTGGCTGTGGACCTCGTGATTAAAAATGCCCGGTTTCATTATTGACAAATAGAAATGATCGAATCTTGATATCAATTGCACGTCCTCTCTGTATGTAAAGAATAATCTGTGTATTGATTTTAAAAAGGTTGTAGTGCTACGTGGCAGTGGCATCATGCTGGGAGTGTTCTTCATGTATCTCTCTGGTGAAATGTTCAGTAGTTACCATGGTGATGCAATGCACACATTAGCAAACACCCACCCAAAAAAGAAAAAAAAAAAATTTAAATAACACATTTTCAGGAGCCTGTGATCTGTACGAGTCATGGTCCTGTTTAGGTGTTTGATTTTCAACAAAAAGGGGAGTGTGACTAACTGAAAAACTGTTGGCTAATGTAACTTGTTTAAAACTACAAACCACCTCACTTGTAGTTTCAACTAAAGCCGGTCTTTCAGATCACATTGTGTTAAACGAAAATTCAGATTGAAGTTCAGTTCAGTATCAATATCAGTATCAGTATCGTCTTATAATGAATTTAATATATACACACACTTTGTTAAATTTAAGTGTGCAGAAAATATATCTATAATAAATCTAGTCCTTTCTAATGTTCCAAGATGAAAGTGGCAGCGTAATTTTTGGTCAGTGCGTCACTATCTGCCCTGTGCCTGTACCCAAGCCTCATGCAGATGTCATAAATGGGGCTGTTTGAGTGTTGGAGAAATGGAGTCTCTCTCAGAGGCTGAAAGAGGGACAGTCCGTGACCTCCTTCTTCAAATAGGATCCTGCCTGTTTCCAGAGCTGTCCCTGATGCCTCTCTCTCTCCCCCCTCTGTGGGCACTCGCACACCCAAAACCCACTGCAGTTTATCAGTGACTGCCAATACTCCTCCTCTGCCTAATCATTTATTTCCTGTACTGTTTGTTAATACTGTCAAAGTGTATATATTGCGTTGCTAGTGCTACATGGACCATCTGCCTCTATTACTGCAGTATTTCTTGTTTTGACTACAACCACTACTGCTCTTACCGCAGCTAATACCATGAATATTTGTACTATAGTACAAATACCATGAATATTTGTACTATAGTACCACTAGTACTGGCCTGTTTGGTCTTATTTCATTATCATTATTATTTGTTATTATAAGTCTTATTTCATTCTTATTTCATTCATTTCAAGTGTTTTACCAAGCTTGTTTAATTGGATTTTTTTAATAAAATTGTTACAAACATTTTTTACAGTTAAGTACTAGTTTCCACAACTACCAATACTACTACAACTTTCATTATTAGGACTCCTCCCCTGTACATCTAGCCTAGAGGTTCTAATTTAACCACAACCAGTATGTTAATTAATTTAACCAGTATGTAATAATTTAATTTTGAAAAATGAAGGTTCAGTTGTATTTATTTAGTTTAGTAAAATATTAGTAGATAAAAAAATGTAATGCTTAAAATGGCGCTTTCCAAGTTATCTTGCTTTCAGAGCCACTGATTTACTAAGTTCTGTACATTACCACCATAGCCTTTAAATGAAATGAAATTGAAAATGGGGCTGTATCTGGGCCACTTTGCTTTGGCATAAGTGGAGCAGATCCTACAGGTTAGCTCTCCTAGGAGTCGACGTAACACTTAGTTTGGAGGTAAAGTTACCTAGAGGTTTCCTAAAGTAGGCCTAAATCTGTGACACTGGATAATAATACACGCAAAAGAGGCCCCAAATTAGCAGTTTGACTCCTGTGGCATTGGTAGTACTTCTCTATGGGGCTTCTAGTGGGTAGAAGGTCAGGATTATGTAATTAATAGTGATGATGTCTAAATGTAATACTCTTGTTGCATTGTTGTTCTTGTGCTCAGGTGGTGTGTGTTGGTTCCATGGATGAGCTGGAGGAGCTGACAGGAGTCAAAGTCACTGATCTGCACAGGGAGAGGTGAGAAGACCCATTTAGTAATTTGATTAGCTAAGGATTGTATTTTAGAGAAATGAATGCTTGCAAATTATGCTGGGTTTTCTATGACGTTGTCAGAGTTTTTAAATAGTTGCTTGCAGTTATTAGTGACTTAAATAGATCTGTAAAGTCAATTATATTCTGCGGTTATCGGTTATTGCAGCCCACACATCAGCAGGGGTCCCCACTGACTTTTGAATGTCAAAAAATTCCAGCAAAACGTGCTAACATGCTGACACAAAGTAATGAAGAGTGTTAACCTTGTCATGTCATGAAGCAGTAGTTAACAACTACCTTTTACCTTGAGTTCAGTAGAAATGGGATATTCCAGGGCTGAAATTAACCAAGTGATTCTAGTGAAGGGCTGTGGAGTTTAAAACACAGTGGAGAACTTCCTGCATTGCCACATGACATCACAAGGTGGAACAGAGTGTTTTCTTTTTTTTTAAATATGTGAATATTAAACAAAAGACAACTCAAGGTATGTTTCTGATGAGGAAACAACATAAGAGATCAGAAAATGGCGTAAAATGGGCCCTTTAATTTATAGATATGGTTTTCTGTCATTGCAGCATTGATAATCTGACCATACCATCCCGTCGTGGTAAAGGTGTCCTGCGAAGAGTCACAGAGGTCTTCGACTGTTGGTTTGAGTCTGGGAGCATGCCCTACGCTCAGGTGCACTATCCCTTTGAGAACAAGAGGGAGTTTGAAGATTCTTTCCCTGCAGACTTCATTGCCGAGGGCATTGACCAAACTAGAGGATGGTGAGAACAAACATGAATAGATAGATTTAGATTTATTATATACAAGTTATCATACAGTCAACAATGCAATGAAATGTATCTGAATGAAAAGAGCTGCTAAATCACTTAAAAAACAATGAATAAATGAATAAATAAATAAAAGGATATCATTCACAACAAAACTTAAGCCTTTTCCTGTTCTGCTAACCTTGTAATTTTGACCTCTACAAAAATTTTTAAAACATCAACTGTTATCAAATACAAGATTTGAATGTTTTTATAAGTATAAAATACATTGTTTGTTTTTTTGTAGGTTTTATACCCTCCTGGTCCTTTCCACTGCTTTGTTTGGCAAACCTCCCTTTAAGAATGTCATTGTCAACGGTTTGGTCCTTGCCAGGTACAGTACAGCAAATAACTTTACTTTTTTGCTCTTCGGTTAGACAATTACATGTAATTTTATAAATGCTAATTGGATGAGTTTCATGTCATACTTTGGAACATTCCAGGCAACGCAATAGGTTCTCCATGAAGATGAGTCACAACAGACCCCTAACCGAAAACTTACATAATGCACCTTTAGGTTGTACTTGTAGTTTCTTCAGATTGTTGTTGTACACTGTATGTTAGCTTTAGCCTCTTTAGCCTCTTGTCAGAGCAGCACTAGCATCTCCTCTTTGGCCCCGGGGCTCAGTGCAGCTCAATGCTCACCAGACTGCTGACCTGGAAGACTTCACTTAAACTGAAAAATCCAACTCGGGCTTTTCTCAACATGCACTTCTGATCATGCATGCTCTCTCCCTGCCTTTGTACATTAATGCCTGTATATCCATCTCTCTCCCTCTCTCCCTTCAGTGATGGACAGAAGATGAGTAAACGCAAGAAAAACTACCCCGATCCCACTCTTATCGTGCAGAGTTACGGTGCCGATGCCCTCAGGTTAGTTGGTGCTGCTCGTGTGGGCCAATGAAGCGTGAAAGTTTATGTGCCACTGGCTTCCGATCTCCATGTTTGTGTGAGAAATGTTTCAATATTTGCCACACAACTAACAGTGCAATGTAGATTAGAAACAAGGAACTCCCCAAAGCCCCCAAAGTCTCGAAAAGCTATTACGAGCCTTCTTGTTACTAATAATACATGGAAAGCATCTTGTTAAAATATGTTTCAGAATATGCCATGTTTATCAGTAGCACTACTTTAATTACTGCTGTGAATACTCTGCTAACTACTACTTAAACTACAACAGCAATTCCTTTTATCCTGTTATACTGGTACTTGGTTCTTGGTGATGTGATCGCGCTACCATTTCGTGATTTTGTTATTTCAGTTTTGATTTTGATGTTTAGGAGAAGACTTGACACTTGATTAGAGATTTTGTCACGAAAAGGAAACTGTCCAATTTGTCCCATTTCGGTTTATTTATGGTTATTGATTTTTTTTATTGTATACACCAGTGGTACTATGACTTCTTGTACTCCAACCAGCAACACTTTTACACGTATTTATCAGAAGTTTGCAACTACTCCCAACATTTCTAGCACTGTTCTTGTTCAGCTTCTGTTACCACAAGAGATTGAGTTGTAAATATTGAGATGGAGCACATGCATAGTAATGTCCTTTGCCCTCTGGTGTAAACACACAGCGCCATATGGGCCAATGAATAAAGCACTATGCAGCCAAACCATATGCCCATATTTACAATAAAGACGAACAAGCAGAGGTTGTCAAATGCAATATTAAATCTTACGGTATGTAGCCTCACACTGGCTGTTTTTAAAAAGTGTGCGTTTTTATCCTTCCGAATATATACCTCATGATTGGCTAACAGTCCTGGGGTTTAGGTAATGAAGATTCAGATCAGTGAGAGTCCTTTTAGGTTTAAACCAACTGGATTTCGGGATCGAAACTGACAATGCGAATGAGAGGTTTATTAAGCTTTCCGATAATTATCTTAAACCAAAACACCAAATTATAATGTAAACCATTTGGTCATAAAGTCCAATGTTTTTGTATCATCTCTGACAACAGGAATAGGTCATGTCTTGCATATTTGTATACTGTCCCTTTTTAAATAGACTACGAAACGTGAATATTCTGTTTTCCCATAATTGTGAAAATATGGATCCGGTGTGACTCCACAGTAGTCCAGTTTTTTGGGGTTTTTTTTGCATCAATTTCTTTCCATCTCAGAAAAGTCCCAAGAACTGAATTGCAGCCAAAACTCAAGGTTGTCTTTCAAAGTTTGATGTGATTGAGTTACTACACAGACTTCTGCTTAACAGAGAACATACGCCATGAATACTGAATAACTGAAGTGTTATGTTGGCACGGGCCTTTATTACAAAATGGCTTTCACTTTTGAATTAAATTGAAATATTAACTGCCGAGTAATGACTTGATAAAAAGTTTAAATTAAAAACATGTTTGAGGAGTATGCATGAAAGCAGTTTGTAATGTCTCACATCTTTAAATGTTTATGCACAGAACAGGATTTATTGGGCTTGGAAGTTCAACTTTTTACTTTCAGAACAACAATCTACTGCCAAAACTCAAGGTTGTCTCTATGTGTCCTCCTAAAAATATTGGAGTGTCCACATACAGTATTTTTGTTCAATTTTAAGTAAATTCAACCACATGTGGTCATTCATTTGGCAGTTACCAATTCGGTATATTAAGAATTAATTACAGTTAATGGTTAGGAAAATGAGAAGTTTGGAACGATGCAGACCATTAAAAAAAAATGACAGCGCCTTTTAAATGTGTTTTTTTTTTTTTCTTTTTAATTTGTGTCATTAACTTCAGAAACCTTTATTACATAAAGCTGGTCACATACTAGAGGAAATGATACATGCTGATTAACACTCATGAACTGAAACACAACTCAAGTATTATTTTGATGAATATTGTGGTAGAAAGTTGTTAAGCTTACATACAATCTCTTTTTAAACCAATTTCCTACTCTCCCTGCAGACTGTACCTGATCAACTCTCCAGTGGTGAGAGCCGAGAACCTGCGTTTCAAAGAGGAGGGGGTCCGGGACGTCCTCAAAGATGTGTTTCTGCCCTGGTACAACGCTTACCGGTTCCTGGTGCAGAATGTGCAGAGGCTCGAGAAGGTTAGTGTGAGAATAGTAATAACACATACAATATCATTTTAGTAGAAGATCATTTTACAAGATCATTTTAAGAGAAATGTTGGCTATATTCTGATATATATTGACTTGTTAGTGTAGTTTGTTTATTTATCAGAGATAATGCACATAAAACGTAGACCTACACAATGAGGTAATATGTTTGTGCCAGGTTATAACAAGATTGCTAATTTCCATCTTCAGTCCCTAGACCGGTTGATTTCTTAAATACCATATACATGTCAATAAAATGCAATCATTCATCCTGTCAATCAGTAAAAATATAGTCCCCTTCAGCATCAATGACCACATCCATACACGATTTACATATTTACAGTTCATGATGCTGCTAAAGCAACACTTCATAATTTTCTGGAGGAGGCAACTACATGATTCCATAGAAACAGAAATTAAAGGCAATAAACCACCATCTATTTTCGACTGGGTTTTAAGTAGTATATAGTTAGGGTATTAAAAATGGTCCCAAGTTCCTTTTTAGATTGTTACATTGTTTAAATGTTAGATTTATGGCTTAATACTTAGCTGAAAATCAGCTTGGACTGTGATTATTGCATTACATTGAATTTCTTGCACAATAAATATGCAGCATTGTACAAACTGATGCAAAAATCCTTATCACATTTTCAGGAGGAGAATATCCAGTTTCTCTACAATGAAAACACGGCCAAACAAAGTGACAACATCATGGACAAATGGATCCTGTCTTTCACACAGTCCCTCATCCAGTTCTTCAAAGCCGAGATGGATGGTAAGAGAAAGAATTTGATATTATTCGATTTTAGGTACTTTTTATATATGTACGATAATTCAATGTTTCTTTTAAAAAATATTTTAGCTTATCGCCTTTATACTGTGGTTCCTCGACTGGTGAAGTTTGTGGACATGCTCACAAACTGGTACGTCAGGACCAACCGTCGCCGTCTGAAGGTGAGAGCAGGTTTAACATGGTGATATTAACGCTGATGTACTTGTGATAGTTGACTGTTTAATCTCTTTTGACAGTGTGCCCAGAAAGACTAGTCACTTGTTTCAATATTGATACACACCATTAAAGTTGGAATTGCAGATCTGACTTGCTCTGGACAGGTTTAATACCAATACAATCCACACAAAGCAAAATATGAGCGCTAAAGTCAAAGAAGCTATTTGTAAAATTAAAGGGACATTTAAAAACCCAGAGGAGCACTTCTACAGTACCACTTCATACATGCAATAGGTGGGAGTAAAGTGTAAATTCATCAGTAACTTTTTTCCATTAAAAACTCCAGTGCTCCAGTGAGCCTTGGCATTTTGATTTTAAAATGTTGGCAATAACCCGCTCTACATGATCCTGATGTTTTTATTTTGCTGTTTTGTTCATAAATAATGTCCTATTCCTAATACAGTATGTAATTCAGCTGCAACCTTATGGGTGACGTCACACTTCCTTAGTCCATTTCTTTATGCAGTCCACCGTTGTGCAGGTGCTCTCGGCTGTAGTCTTGCATCCTTGCATTATAGTGGTCTTGGTTGTGAAGTCTCTGTGTGGCTCTGTGTTTCAGGGCGAGAGTGGTTCGGAGGAGTGCGTGTGGGCGTTGGAAACCCTCTTCAGCGTGCTCTTCTCCATGTGCCGCCTCATGGTGAGTCACTCTCTTCACACCAAAATAACAAGTGTTTTTCTCACGGAGACTGGCCTGCTCTGATGTGCCGAGATGCTACTTAGGCCTGGTTTTTCAATACATGGCACACTGTAAGGAAGCTTGAGGTTTAGTAGCTGCTAATAGTAACTTAACATGCATTTGATCCATGTGTTTGAATGGATTATGACTGTGTAATGTCTAATGGTATTTCTTTTTAAACTTGATTTATTTTAGCAAGTAAAAAATAATAGATTTTGGAGTATCTAGATTAGGATATTAGGATAATGTCCATTCAACAGAAACGTCTTATGTTGTGTTATGTATGTATTGTTATACGTGATATTAAAATGTTCAAAACAACATTCACAATATTATGCCACTTTCCATAATCTACCCACTTCTAATTAAGAACAAATTCTTATTTACGCCTTAGAGTCTAAGCACCGTTTTTCTCTATCATAATACATTATTCATCAGAAATGTTTTAGTTTTCGTCTTGTTTCATTGCACAAGAGTAGACTGTAAAATGAACCGCGAAAGTGCATAACTATGACTTTGTACTCTTAATTGGAGGACTGCTGGCAATATACTGCATATACCCACCTCTTTTCTCATGTCACCCGTACTATACCAGTGTAAACATTTGCACTTTCATAAAGCAGTGGTGTCCTCATGTACAAGTGTGCTTCTATGATCATCTGTAGTAATCAAGTTTAATAATGCAATAGTGGTAGTAGATTTTGTTTATAACTCTTAACGACCGTCCCATGCCAATTGCTGGCTAGTACATCCCAGACTTATAGTTTCTCACTACAGGCTTTAGAAGTGAATTACCAGCGGTTGTAATGGGGTGCTGTTTCATTAGCGCTAACCTCTCTGTGGCCCTACTTTGTTTGACCTTTCATGCATTATATTTCGCAAGAGAAAGATTTTTTTTTCCATATGCTGCTGCTGCTGTTGTTGAAATGCCAATTATAGCATATAGCATGTAATATGTTTTTCTGTCATGGTTGACTTTGTTCATTTCTCCCATAGGCTCCCTTCACGCCCTTCATAACAGAGATGATGTACCAAAACCTGCGGCACCTCATTGACCCAGCCTCTGTGGAGGACAAAGACGCCAGCAGCATCCACTACCTCATGCTGCCTCATGTGCGGTAGGAAAACAAATATGTATTCTGGATGAAGGGCTGTAGGCCTTTAGTCGTTAAAGGTGCACCCGAAAAGTTACGCAGTGCACCTTTAATTGATCAGCAAGACATTTCTTTGGTTGACTTTAAAAAATTTAGTCTATAACCTGAGACGGTTATTGTATTCAAACATTTTATTTTAGAGATTTACTGTGTTATTCTGATACTTTTTAAAGCAGATATTCAACAATGGGTCATTGCCAATCAATGACCCTTTTCAAATCAGTATTACAAACACAACATTTTCTTCCTTTTAAATGTGATGTGTTTTGAAAGTATAGCAGAAGAACAACTGGTAAAAAGGAGATGCCCTTTTCAGTTACAGTTAAGTTGAACTTTATTGTCCCAGAAAGGAAAATTTGTCTTGGACTAAGATGTGCAGAGAACACAAATTAAGCAATGCAACACAGAAAGGTTTGGTGAATTTGGCATTAATCCAGTATGATCCATCTAAAACAACAAACATTTTTAAAATGTTGGTAAATTTAAAGCTATAATCTAATTATACATGTTCAGTATCAATATTGTAGCCAGGTATATAGGTCTATCTACATTATTCCTTAAACAAACATTAAACTCTCTATATTGGCACTATACAGTTAATAATGCTGACTTGATCCAAGAGCAAAGTTTGAAAAGTTCACTGAAGGTTTCACCTGGTTGTTTCCCGACATTAAGAAATTACTTTCTTGTGTTTTGTGACATTTTTCAAGTGGTGCAGTGAGAGCAGAGATTTATGTCAAACAATAGAAAAAAATGCTTTTCTAGAAAAAAAATCCAAGGCCTTAGTCGACCCACAATCTATAAGTGTTTTTGTGCTCAGTGGTTCTCAGTAAAATGTTCCTTAGTGACTGCTGTTCCTTAGTTATTTCCTTAAAGAGGGGGTATTATGTAAAATTGATATGTTGGAGCTTTGTACCATGCTACAATATGTTTTCTCATTAAAAACATGACTTAGATGTCATGCATATTTGAGTATTTTAGCAATCTTTGCAGGGACCTATATGAACTCTCCTTACAGTTAGCTGTAATATTCTATCCAATGCTAAGGCCACAAGCCTACGTCGCCCATGCTCCCACCATAGACTGTATATTTAGATGGCCATAGATAACGCGCTCGCTGCTGCATTCCAAATGAGAAGTGGGGGCGCATCCAGCTCATTACATACATTAAGAAACTGTCACCTCTCACACCTGCTGTGAGCCTCGTCATTTTGTGTTACAATGTTAGTATTAACCCACTCTACATGATCCTGGTGTTTTTATTTCACCATTTGTCTGTTAATAAAGTCCCATTCCGAATATAGAGCCTGGATCCGAATTTGCTGTTAGCGGTTAATACCCCATAGAAATAAAATACCCAGTCTTTAATCTATGTATAAATGAAGTATGAATATGTTTTTGGAAGGAAGTCGGGTTGATTGCTAGTCTTAATAGCACCTCATCTTTGCTACTTTATTTGCTTCTTGCCCTTGGTTTATTCAATTCAGTCCATTATAGTTGAGACGCACAGTGGTTAGCCATGCACCAGCTGCTCCTCATTCACTTCTCCCTTGTGTCCACTTTAACACATTTTACTCCACTGTTGTTGTTATGAATGCAGGAAGTGGAGCCCAGTTTTAGAAAATTCAGATCCCCAAACACACTTGGCTCTTATGAAGCGGCTGCTACTAGGTGGGCTGTAGAACAATTACCACTTTAGGTGGAGGTATTTTTCTTAATTTTGTTGACTCTTATTAACCTTGGAGTTTGTTTCATTAAAAAGCCATTGTACAAAGTAGCTTTTCCTAAACTTATATTTAGAGGTAGGGCATTTTCTAAGGACAATAACCAAATTATTGTTATATTGTGTCGCCAAGAGTCACACAGCAATAGTGTGTGCTGTCCCAATATATCTAATCACAAGAAGCTACTTTGCGTAAATGCATTGTTTTGTTATAGCAGCCACTTAAAAGGCAAAAGGAACTACATACACCATGATCCTTTGCAGTTTCAGTGCAGCCTGTATAAAGATGTGACTGTTATCAAATTAATTTTGTCATTATTTATTAAACACATTTATTTTCAATCTGACCTTTTAAAAGAAACCTGACTGATCTCCACAATATGCTATGAATGAGATATTTGCATATCTATCTATATCTATCTATCTTCAAAACAACATACAATATCTATGTCCCTATTTTTTGTTAAAAGTTTGGAATAATTAAATATAACTATTACTGTATTTGATAATGAACTTACTCATCTGTAAGCAACATTGTTTATAGTGACATTCATTTAATTAACTATGTATTTAATTCCTCAGGGAGAGTGTGATCGACAAACGCATTGAAAGTGCAGTGTCTCAGATGCAGTCGGTGATTGAACTGGGTCGAGTGATCAGAGACAGGAAAACCCTCCCAGTGAAGGTTAATGAGTGCTACTCTAATATCTCCTAAATAATGCTCTATTATGACGGGACATTGTTCGCTTTGTTTAGTATCCACTGAAGGAGGTGGTCGTCATTCACCAGGACCCAGAGGCACTGAAGGACATACAGTCTCTTCAGAAGTACATTCTTGAGGTGAGTGAGAAAAATACATATTTAGTTTGGGTGCCTTTTCTCTATACAAATGACAAACAAAAGTATCTAAACAAGCAGTATATCCATTGTATCAAAATATAAAATTTAATTTCAATGGGATAGTGGTGTTGACAGTGGATTTTTTTTATTTTTTATTTTTTGGGGATATGTCATACCCCCACATTTTTAAATCCACATTTTCTTTTCTATTAGAGACTAGGGGTTTGACCTCACTATGGGAAAGCAATAAGATGCTATTTTAAAAAGTCATTTTACCTGCCACAATTTTAATTAAATATTATAGGCCTGTATCACGTAGTGATCTGGTCATCTGAAACCTGATGATACTGACTAATACTGAATATCCTTCATACATGAGTTTAAGTGGGATGCATATTTGTTTTAGTAATCCAACTGTTGCTTTGAATGAGAGATTAATGTGCAATATTCATTATAAATCCATTCCTGGAGATTCTGCTATTACGTTCTTAAAAATTGTAATTTATGTTGACTTCTGTGGTGAAAGACACAGCACTGAATTTCACCTTTTTATGTATTGAACACTGTGAGACTTTGCCTGAAACGCAAATCAATGAAGCTTCATAAATTGAAATAATATTTTTAAACCTGGCTTTCAGGCTTAACAAACTAATGTTGAATAAATACAAGAAGGAACTATTTTCTGTGATAAACCCAGCAGGAAAAGCCAAAATGAATGAGGCTGCTGCATATTTCAATATTATTTCATTATGCAGGGATTAAATATAACTAGATGCATGGTAAATGTAAATGAAGGTCATTGGTCTTCTCAGTGCTGACCAACACAAAGAGATAGTGGATTAACCGACTCCAGGGATCAGAGCAATGTTATTCAGACTGTTGTTGCCTTGTTTTAAGTTTGGACTCCTTGTACTTGGATTTATTTGTAGTGAGGAAATCATTTAACCTCCCTGATCTCTTGGAAGTAAACAAACTTTATTTGGCTAGAATTAGAAGAAACTAAGTTTGTCAGCTTGTGGTAAAGAGAGGTGAATGTCCAGGTTAACAATCAGTTTTAAAGCGTCTTTATTATTCCATTTTCTGATCTATGTTAACATGTTGTTTCCTCATCAAAAACTTAGTTGGAGTTGTATTTTGTTTCAGTTTTGTGTATTATAGGATTTTTAAATGAATTGTGATGTATAAATGTCAAAATATTACTGATTTTGAAGAATAAATTGCTGAAACAAAAAAGATAGTGTAAAAATGATATCTGTACTCTCCAAAAACAATCCATTTAATTCCCCTATGTAATGTTGTCATATCATAATAGAAACTGAATATTTTGGCAATGTTGATTCATAAAGTTGGTCACAGAGTACATTGTAATCTTAACTAGACAATGTATTGATGTACAAAGTCAAAAATTGTACATTTAAATGTTCCTGTGGCCTGTAATGCCAGTGCTTGGTTAGGCACCTTGTAAACATTATTGTAAAAATGAATGAATCAACTGTTGGAAACATATTAAAAATAATAATTTCATTTAAAGTAAATAATAATTTTGATTTAAATTGGGTTTTGGTAAGACAATCACACATGCTGAGGTGTGGAAGGTATTTGTTGTTAATGTTGGTTAATGATCAAAGCAAACAACATAAAAATGCCAAATGTCCATTAGGAGTTGATGAATATATACTGCAGTTTGGGAAATGTGTTTAAAAGGTGAAAAGTTGCAGTTAAATGATGTAGAAAATATGAAACTTTGCTGAAGTCATCAGTTACAAAATGGTAATGGAGTATGCCTAATTTGAATGGTTAATATAGGCAGCAGCATATTGAAGGACTGCATTTATTAGGAATTTAAAAGTTTTCAGCTGTCAAACTAATAGACTTCCTTTAGGCTTGCAAACCAAGTAGGATGCATGTACTATATTGTATCCCGGTACTGTTGTTCCACAGCATTGCATACAACTCTTCTATCTACATAGAGAATGTTCCAAAGTTTGGTTTTAACTTTGTTTCCATGGAATCATGCACCAGAGGTACCATCTCCAGAGAGCTACATGGTGTATCTTTTAAATGAATCTGCTTGTCCTAAGCTAAACCTTGATTGCTCCAAGAAATGAAATGGCTTGTACCTAAATACTTGAAGAATAGCTGGACAGGTAAATGAATGTCATACTGTGGGACATTCCAGGAAAAGTGCCATGGAGACGAGCAGATGATGAACCCCACACCAGCTATGTTACATAGAGCACCATTAAACATACAGTCTTTATGACAAATGCACCAAATTAGTTTAATGAACAACAAAACAATGTTTTTTTTGTTTGTTTGTTTGTAAATCTTTTCCTCCTTCTGCAGGAGCTGAATGTTCGTCAGCTGACCCTCTCCACGGATAAGGACCGCTACGGGATCAGTCTGAGGGCGGAGCCTGATCACATGGTTCTGGGGAAGAGGTTAAAGGGCGCGTTCAAATCTGTCACTGCCTCCATCAAGAATCTGAGCAACGAGCAGCTCGAGGTCTTCCAGAAAACAGGTATGCAAAAACAAACCTTAAAGGCCAATTAACCATATGATGTTTGAACGGTAATCCTTGGGCTTCAGTAGAGACTGTAAGCCAATCTTCTAGTAATATATATAGTGCATTATATTGAATGATCTCCTTACAGCCTGCGCTATTACTGCTGTACTACAATCACAACTGAACCTGGGTTGCTAGTCCCTTAACGTGCATACACTGAACAGAACATATACAAGTTTTTCTCATCCTGGATAAATGCAGAGGCTCAGAACATCCACAGTTCACCCAGAGGCTGAACTAGCATCAACTGATAGAGGTGCATGGATTTAAATATTGAGGATTCGGGTCATTTTCAGTTTTCACAAACTAAATTATAGCATAAATAATAATTTTGAGACCCAAAATACCAAATTATAACATAATACATTGCACAAAATTGACTCCTCTGAGCTTTTAGCCTTACCACACCGAAAACATACCTGAAGTGTTTTTTGTTGGTGTTTTTTTTTCATTCCGACGTGAATCTTCTTATTAGTCTGTTTGCATCTCCAAAGCTGAGAATTTTCTGTTGCACCTTGTGAAGTCATGTGGTACAAGTTTTAAAGCTAACAGAGCTACTTTTACCTTTTGTTTAGTAGAGATAGGCAATTTCAGGGCTGAAATTATCCAACTGATTTTTTTTTTTTGGTGACGGTATATGGAGTTTAAAAACACAGTGGAACACTTCCTGCAAATGAAACAAAACACAACTCCAGATATGTGTGATGAGGAAACAACATAGCATAATAGTATAATATAGGCCCTTTAAATTTCACTATTGCAATGCTTTTAGTCCTCCAATTAACTTATACAGACATATTGGACTAACCATTATTCAAATATGTATATTCTCTTGTGTACCTTCTTATATTATAAAGGTTCTCTTGTATTCACAAACACATTGCAGCCATTTTAATACTGAATGCAGTGAATAAACATCATTTGAAAAAGCTTAGCACATCCTTTACCCCCTGAAGCGTTGTATTGTATTGGGGGCGATCAAAGCAAAAAAAGGTATCCTGTCTGTCCAATTATCTGTGCACTGGGGAGCCCTGGAGTCTCTGGGGAGTAGGCAGAGGGTCAGAGCGACTGTGGGAACTTTTTCAATTATTTGTATGTTTGAAGTCGGCCGAGGATGAACATGGCAGGAACGGGAAGCTAAAGAAATCATGGAAAGAATGAGACTAAAATGTACTGGCCAACAAAGAGAATAATTATAATGTATGTATAATATATGATACAGATCGAAAAAGTCTTGGAATTGAAATCAGATTAGAATAAACACAAATGATGATCAAGATGGCTTCTTGGTTAATTAGAGGTGCACAATGTAAATTAGCTAAGCTGCTTGTCTCTATGGAGAACCTATTGCTTTGCACAGAATTTTCCACAGTATTAAAACTGGCTATCTCTATGAAGACAAGCAGGAGTTACAGCAAAAACCCTTGAAAAACATTCCATCTCCATATAGCTGACCTTTAAGTGAGATTCCAATCTTTTTTTTTTTTTTTTTTAAATAAATAATGCCTTACTGTGGAAAATTCCAGGGAAAGCAATGCAATCTCTATGGAGAGAAGCATATGGCAGACAATGCATCAGAAAGGTCATTTAGTACGGCTTTAAATCCAAATATTGTCTAATTGTAATTTAATTGTAGAGTTTTTGGGCATGCCATGTTGTCAATGAGTAATATACTTCACCCACAACTGTGCAAATTTCTGTCCACTGTGGTAATCCCCCCAAAAACCTAATAAACAGACATATGAATAATTTAAACTACTTGACACGCAAATTGTTGTTGAAATCTGGAATCTTTCTCTAATGAAAAATGATTTACTTATTTATTTATTTGATAGGGACAATGCACATTAATGAACATAAGTATAAAACAAATGTAAATATGCCAGATTTTAGCTACAAAACTAATTTTCATCCGTAGTCCCTAGACAGGCAAATGCATAAAAATACAACATACAATACAAGCAGCAAAAACATAAGTCTAGTGGTCACATGACTGGTTGGTTTTCAGCCATAGTTTCAGTTGTGTTTTAAAGCTGATCAGTATAGTTCTCTCCTTTATGTGCAAAGGAAGACTGGCCTTGACTTATTATATTGCTTTAGGGTTTCACTTCTCACTACGTACGTACTCACTAACTAAACATCAGAGCGTCAAACCTGGTATTTCATTCACTCTGTCCTCATCTTATTTCCTGAGAATCCCACAGTAGAAGATGGTGGGGACATGAACTATAGAAATCCAGTATTGAAGCGAAATGTTCCTCTGCCTCTGGCTCTGAGCAGTGAAGGAGCTCGTCATGGTTTTTAGTGGAGTTAATTGGTGCCTCCAGCGAAGTCTGACTACACCTGACTTCTTTTTGTTTAGTGTTTGTTGGTATTTGCCCCACTAAGGTTTTATAAGAAAATGTCACCATAAACAACCTTGAAATAACTTGCTAAGAAAAGTGTAATGTGAATTGGCTGGTGGCTTCCTGGATTGGATGCAAGAAGTGAAATTTGACAGAAGTCAAAAAGTTTAATTAAAAGTGTGGAAGGAAGCTAACGCGACATGTAGCCAAAATCAATTTTAGCTTTGGAAAACATGGAACTCAGGGGGTAAGTCACTACAGGCTGTGTCTTGTTTATTTTAGGCCTGTAAAAAACAAACTCGGTAATTAAAAAAAAAAAAAACAACAAAAAACTTAACAGCTTTAACGGTGTAATTGATAAATAGGAGACAATGTGAAAATAATAATCATTTTATGTACTTTTAATTACAATATACAAACTGAACCAATTGATCAAAAATACTACATTTTGAACTGATTTACTATACTAAGATCTATTTTAGAAATTATCTTTATACATCTTTTTTGTTTTGTAATTTAAAATAAACTGAATCTGAACATTTCTGTTTCACAGGTTTGATGTTTTAGAAATGTACTGGCTAGTATTTCTGATCTTTGGTGCATCTAATAGTGCATTTCGTTTTACAGTACTTGTTCAAGTGTAATGACCATTCAATTTAACTAATCTCATTCCACATTTCTTTCCCCTCCTCTCAGGCTCCATAGTGGTGGATGGACACGAGCTGCACGAAGAGGACCTGAGGCTGATGTACACCTTTGATCAGAGCTCTGGTTCAGCCTCTGCTCAGTACGAGGCCCACTCCGACGCACAGGTTTGAGACTTTAAATATGTTTTTCTATAGCAGTTTACTGAGTGTAGATTAATTTATCAATGTCGCCGGAGTCAACCAAAATTTGCATTACTAATCATTTTGTGTAGATTTATATAGGACAGGAACAGAAAGGAGACGAGAGTTGGTATTTTTTATTATGTCAAATTAAACTGTCTTTGTAATACATTGTTGCCTGGTACTTTTTTCTGCAGAACAGTTGTTTTAGCATTAATTAAAGTAGAGTAAAGTAGAGTTTTGTGAGCTCTCCAGTTTTGAGAGCTTTTGCCACACTCCCTATTTAGTCAGACATTTAGTCTTTAGGACATGTTGACCAAGACCTGCTTTAGTCTGCCTTTGAGGTCTCTAGAGGCTCTCACCGGGTTTTATTGCTGTGATATTATAAAACATGTTATAATAATTACAGACTATGGCTGCATGGTCTGAAAAAAGACTATCATTGTGACATTTTAAAGGTGCAATATGTACTTTCCTTTTCCACCAGCCGAAAATCTACAAAGAGCTCCTTTTAATATGCAAGCTAGTTCCATAATTGAATAACCTTATTACCAAACAAGGATAAAAACATGGCTTAGAGCTAAACATTTTTAAATTGTTTAACATCTGAAACGACAACATGATTGAATTTATTCTCTCCCATAATGAAAATAAAAAACCTTTGTGTTTTCTGAGATATTTCTTATCTTGCAATATTGACATGGGTGTTGGTTAGTACTGTACGACCTATTGCAGATGTGAAATGTGCCAATATTAAATCAATCAATAATTTATTTCAGTTGGTTGTTCAATTCATTTTTCATACATTACTGTCACGGCAGTCAACTTAATATTACAATACTTATTATCAAACTTCTGCATCATTTGTGCACTTACAATAATGACAAACAAAAAAAAGCTTGAAAATTGCATTGCTGTGTAGTCAAGCATTGCACCACATGTTGGACAATTATTTAGACTGAGTAAATGTCACATGGAAGGCCAGCCAATATAGCATTATGGATATTGCAGTTTGTTGATTTTTCCATAAAGATAACTGTATATATTGGGCCATTCTGATCAATAGTTCCACGCTGAACACAAGTATCGAAATGCATCCCACACTGTCTTTGCGAACCTGTTAGCGACCTGCACGCTGTTGCTATAAATGTTTCATGATGTAAAAGAAATAAAGGGGAAGTGGCTCTGTTGCACTGGGCTTCCACAGACTGCACAGGGCCTGATGTCTTTACTGTTAAGTGTGATGTATGAAATCATTTCACGCTTAAGTGGAGAGCAGTGCAGCCTGCCCCACAGGCTCGGGCTAATCAGTGCTCCTCCAGCCGTGCACACGCCACACGGTGAAGCTGCACCAGTTTACACACATTACAGCATTCATCCTCAAAAGCCCCATTCACACATACAGCCTGACCTGGATATTTACCTGCATTTTGCCAGAACAGGGTCATGTGTGAATAAAGCACAGACTGTTATAAATGCACATAGCTAATCTCTGTTGACTCAGTCTTCACTTCACTTTGTATTGAAAAACGTCGCCATTCTCATTTTGGTCTTTTAATGTTTGTATTAACCCTCTCCACCTGATCCTTTTTTTTGTTTTTTGCTATTTTATCAATAAATAAGTTTCTATTGAACTCAGTGGAAATCTGCTCCAAATTCCCTATAACTGAATCTGAATATGCATATACAGCGAAGACTTATGTGTGAATAAAGGGAGAAAACTGCCAGTACCACCACAGATATATAATTAGTCCACTGCAACTGAAAATGATAGCACACTGGAGCCACACCTCGTTTTTTTCCCCTTACCTATTAGCTATTAGCACTAGCCCAAAAAATTTGCATATTACAAATAATCCAGAGGGTGTCTCTCATACCATCTCATCCACCACGTTTACATGAGGCCAAACAAAACCTCATTAAGTCCCTGTGGGGTGTGTAAACCTTTTGGTGTAATTAGTACATAAAACTGGCATCTGAACTTCCAGCTAACCAGTTTTCAGTTGGGATTTCCAAACTTGTGTGCTTCTGGTAAACATCTAGCGACCACTTAACATCCCCTTTTACATGTTACTGGTAAGGACATCAGAATGTGGGGATGAGCTTCACCATTTATCTGTCTGTGAAGCAGTGTTCAATTTGACATTTGAAAAATTATGTTCTTCTGCGGATTATCCATTTCCCTGCAGGTGCTGGTTTTGCTGGACGTGACTCCGGACCAGTCGATGGTGGATGAGGGAGTGGCTCGTGAGGTCATCAATCGCATTCAGAAACTACGCAAGAAGGTGGGACCCTCATATTCCCTCCCCCCCCTTCCAATGTGCACCCACCCACTGCTTTGTATGGGACAGTGACACCAGCCCACTGCTCTGTGTGGAAACAGAGTGACACATCACACAGTTTAAATGAATGTAGCGATCCAGTGCTTAATGAAGATGATGCTGAGGCGTTCATAGTTTATAACAAGTGTAAGAGGGCAGTGCCAGGGTGAGCGGCTCTTACTAATGACTCATGGGGCAATACATAGTAAATTCTAATATGGATCTATTGTGAATAATTGAAGCTGTATTCCATAGCACTAAATTTAGACACAGGAACAGTTCTTTGTGATAACTGCATTTTGTTCATTGATATACAGAACAATATTTGACCACAGCACATATACATTTCACTTAGCCAATGGAGGTTTTAAGATGTTAAATACATAACTTGGCATTATTTTTAAATTATACAGACACATTGTAATGCATGTACTGTATATACTAGCAGCTTATCTGGTTGTTCCACAGCTCTTTTATTTACTTTTTGCTATCTTGGCCAATACTTCTCTATGGATGGTGTTTTGCTGGTGCAACTTGCAGCAACATGGCTGATTTTGCCAATAACATTGCCATTTTTGACTCTTTATAACATTCTACCCAATGGGATTTTTTAAAGTTCATAATCTCCCATCTGAATCTTGATTGTTCCAAAATCCATTATGACATTTTATGGAAATTGGATAACAAGGATGAACTGTTGACACTAAATTGAGTCAAAAAGTTGTGCACTTTTTGAAACCCACATACAGAATATTTTACTGTGTTCTTTGCTTCTAAAATTGCATCCTGTTTTTTGTCATTTGGACTGACACAAATTGCATAAAGGTGCACTATAACTTTTCTGATGATGGTTGTTTCTGTGGAAATATTTATTTTCCTTGTTGTTCCACAGCTTGGTATTAAACTCTTATCTCTATGGAGAGAAACATGTGATGCCACTTGGCCAAAAATCCTGCAACTGAAATAATGCAATACTGTGAATCACAAGCTGGTGGCTACCCTTCATAAGAAAAGTTACACAGTGCACCTTTAAAATGCCAGCTTACTGCTAAATTCTTACTAAAACATGCTATTATTAACCACTATATTCTTGCTGCTAGAAATATGTATCCCACCCACTACCCATTTCTATAGGCATTATATATTATTGCCCACTTGACCCTGCACCCCCGTTCCTTTTAACATTTTGGTCTACTTTAACCAAAGCAGTGTTGAAATGTTTCCACTGGCGCGTCACAGAGTTTCTCCATCATAAGGCAGGCTTAATAGGAGCTTAATTACAGTCTGGCCTCTTTCAGATTCTAATGTTGGGGCTTTGAAGTGGTCTGGGGACTTGAAGGAGGATTAGTTTTGTTTTCACGAGCAACAACAGTTTTTCCGTCCCCTATAGCAGACAGCGCTGTGCTCTGGCTCTGGTCCAGATCAAATTCCTAGTGTTATTTCAAACTAAGGAATTTTCCACCACCGACTTAATCTGAACATGTTTGTAGAACTAAACCCGGGTGTCATTTTCGGAAATGTGTTATTTGTAAAGCTTATATTTGTGTATTTACAATTGGCAATTGAGAAAACAGGCCACAAGCCACAGTACCAATCCAATCCCAAAAATGCCCCGTGTTGTTGAGGATACTGATTAAAGGCAAATTGACTCCATTATTAGACTATTTTTCTGCCCAAAACTGTAGCAGAGTTGCTTTTAAAATAATACTTCCTAGCATATTTGGATCATATGTAATGTAATACTTCAAATCTTTGTGCCAGTCTTGAGAAAGGGCAAGGAATCTTTGGAAGTACATCCAGTATAAAGATCCTGATGGGCTGCACTGTGAATTGCCTTGCTGTAGTTCAACCTTTTGCATTATTTTATGTATATTAGTTCTGCTAAAGATGACCAGTCCCAAGCCTTGATGAATGGCGAGCAACCTTTGGAATGGCATCTGGTCTAAATATCCACATCTTAAGATAAGGTTGTGATCTCAAAGTACCTTGCTGAAGTTTCCCCTTTTGCATCATTTGAAGTGCATTAATTATGCTTCCCACACGCAGTCCGGTGATGCCAGCAGGGCAGGGTCAATGCTTCGACTTGGCAGGAGAAGCCTATAACCCCTCCCCCCTCCTCCTCCACATTGATTGAGCACTTGTGTGTATCAGTCTAACCTTACCCCTGTGCCCTTGAGCCACACACTGAGCTGCAGTCATTAAACCGGAGGTCTATGGACACACACACTTCACACTTGAGATTACTGTCAGATCAATATGTTTCAATGTGTCAAGGTTAGAGAGGGCCCACTGTATCCTCTAGTTCAATCGTCCGCTCCTTTAATTTGCCTTTTGGCTTCAGTGAACTAATGTTTTAATATTTATGTGTGCAGATTTTCACATGTTTTGTCAAAATATCATACCACTGACAATATTTAATATTTCATTAAAGTTCTCTGATCTGGCTGGTAAAAAATAAATAAACTTGATTCTGGGACTTTGAACATATTATATTATCTACATATTTCTTTTAGATTGGTGACTGATTCAGAAGTGAATACCCATATTGTGTAATACATCTCAAAGGCTGCTCTGTTCTTGGTATTCTTGTCACAGTACAGATATTTCAAACTCAATTTCAATACTAAGGGCTAGTCTTGATAAGTCATACCTGAGTAGTCTCTTCATGTTAGTATGTATGTATTTTGTATATGTGTTTTTTTGTTTTTTTGACAGTCTTTTGACAACCCTGTTTCTTAGTCTATCCTTTTCTTTTCTAGTAGCCCTTGTTCACAATTGCGGGATCTTAATACCAACTACTGACTTGTCCACTTCAAGGCTACTCTGGTTTTCTTTAGACTTTGAGCTACAATTGCTTTTCTATCTTCAACCGTTCTCCTTTGACCTCTGCTGTTGGTTTCCCGTAGGTACTGGTAGTATTTCCCTCTCCAAATCTCTCTGGATAAAAACTCCATCCAAATCATATCTTTTATTAAATGTAAAAATTGCTATTGTTTTGCTCAGTATGTTCCACTGTGGCATTATTAAACATAATTCAATTACATGCATTTCTCTTCCCCAAAATACTTTTGTGGGCTCACATGTTTGTCTCCATGGAGATGGCTGTTTTATTGTTTTATTATGACTCTCTTCTCTTTTCCCAGGCTCATTTGGTTCCCTCTGATGAAATCACAGTGTATTACCAGTGCCAGCCAAAGGGGGAGTACTTGGACTCTGTGATCCAGGCCCATAATGACTTCATCCTGGCCACCACCAAAGCACCAATGTTACCGTTCCCTGTGCCCAAGACCAGCAGTGTGATCATCGAGGAAAAGACCCAGGTACCCCCACTTTACAATATTCAACTGCAACAAATACCGAGGCCATATTAGTATTTAAAGGGTCTGTATCTAATTTAAACCATGAGTCAGGAACATGTTTGAGTGTGAACTATAGCACTGTCCATTTAGTCCTTACTACCACTTTGATTGCACCATGACACTGTGATAGTCTCAAGCAGTTGCACATTAATTTATTCATCACTCTTGAAATTGCACTGTCACATAAAGTGAGGCAGTTGTTTCCTATGATTATGTCCCTGACTGGATGAAAGTGACCGAGTCAGCCACTTCCTTATCAGTCATTACCCAACAACATGCTATGAAAAATACATATGTATGCATATTTAGGTTATGCCTTTATTTAGTTTCCTCAATCTGTATTTACAATACACTGTACTATTATAAAAGCCATTTATCTCAACCAGAACATGAGGTATAAGCCCTAACTCTAAGTAAACTAAAGCTCCATCCCTTATTAACATATTATAAGACCTTAAAGCTTCAATGATCAATTATGTTAATATGCTGTCTCATCCTGTGTCTGTACATCAGCATTAAACACTGGCTAAGAATTTATACATTTTCATTCTGATTACTACAGTTTGATCTGATCCATTTGACAATATTTTGGTGACATCTTTTATATTGTGGTTCAGTAAGTCTGTTTAATTCTGAGTGACAGACGGATTTAATTTAATTTATCTTTATTTATACGGAGAAAACCTAATGAGAGTATCAGACTTTTTCATAAGCGCCATATCCAGACATTACAAAGAAAACAAAGAAAACAAGAATTATATTTGCATAGGTCTATTAAAACCTTAAAACTATTGCAATTCTGGCTATAAATGTCTATTATCAGATTATTAAAATACTGCAGAGGCACCAGTGAATCCAGTGTTTCACATAGAACCTGGGGAGGCTGTGCAACACAAATCATTTAGATTTTAATAATTTCATCTCATACAATTTGAGAATCTTAAAGCAGTAATTTTTGCCCAGTATAGTTAGTTTGTAATATATAGGATAAGACAATGAGCAACAAATTAGGATTTTGTGATGCCAATGTGACATAGACCAGGTTGTTTTTAGACTATGGTGGGCTACCATACTCTCATCTATTATTGAGAATGTGTGAACTCAGCAGATATCGTTATCTCTTAGGCAATGGTGTATAAAAAACATAACACAATTAAAGTGTAGGCCAGAGGTGGGCAATTATTTTGGGGTCACATGGGAAACAAAATATTGTGGTGGGCCAGGCCCAATTCTGCAACTCATTTCTGCATAATATTAATTGTTTTTCTTTATAAAAAGCAGTAAATGGCATTGATTTGACCCGCTGGTAAGACTGGTAAGAGTGTATGTTATGACTAAGCAATAAAAAAGTGATGCTGCCTTACAAAAAATGCCATTTAAAAACACCTCTAAGATAAAAGTCTATGCATAAAATGATAAAATGTTTATGTTGTAATTCCAAATTATCCTAAATAGGCCGGTCAGAGCCAACAAAAGGGCCTAATGCGGCCCGGGAGCTGGAGAATGCCCAGGTTTGATGTAAGCTATAAAAAACTTGACTTTTTCTAGTACTGACTAGAGATATTCAAATCTATAAACTTTCAGCCCATTCTAACCCCGCAGAAGCAGTAGCACTCAAATGTTATACAATGTTATACAATGCATTATTCAATAACTTTAGCCTTGGTGCTTCATGTGGCGTTACTTATTGTAATGTGCTGTATATGTATGAAAGGCAAGTCATCTATCTGTGGCCTGCTGTTTATGAAACTCCATAAGTGCGGGGCAATTTGAGTAATGAACTGAACTATATTCTTTACCCAAACTATTAACTTGCCATCAGTACAATACAGTAAAACATATTTTAAAGACATTTTGTGTTAATTATCTGATTGTCTACAGCTTAAAGGTTCAGATTTGGAGTTCACCATTGTTAAAGGATCCTCAGCTCCTAAGATTTCTCTGAATGGACCAGCCTGTGCCTATGTCAACGTGAAAGTCAACGTCAACAACAAGGACCAAGGTAATCACACTATAAACTACTTTTAAGGCACTGATCAATACTATGATGCTCTGTGTCACATGTATTCTCACTGTGAGCGGGGAAGCCTCTCCACAGATCTGACATGTAACTTGACATATAGGTGATGGACTCTATACCACTTAAATTGTGGTTTAGTGCATCTTTAGTAATTCAAGTTTATAGAATTGTGCAGACAAACAGAAGTTGCATAGCTACTGGGGATGGGACATAATAAGATGTCATGCAATTGGATTTAAAATTTTTCTTACATATTTTACAATAAATAAATAAATTGATTGATTCAGTTCACAATTTAACTTCACAATTATGATGAGATTTATTAATATTTTGCTGTAATTGCAGCATTGTTTTTTGGAACTGCAGCTTCTCAAAAATGTTGCAATATAGCTAAGCAAAGCAGCTGCTCATTTTCTTGTGTGTTTTATGTTTAGAGGGAGTTGTGTTGTTGGAGAATCCTAAAGGTGATAACAGAGTGGACCTGAACAAACTGAAGCAGGTCTGCAGCAGCATCTTTGGGACCAACTCCAATGTCCGATTCTATAATGGTGCCTCAGGTAAAAATGTCCTCAGTGGATTTTATCATTACAGACACTGTGCTAGATTTTTCTGTCTTTTAAAAGCGCGAGAAACACAACTAGTTCATGTCAAATGGTTTGCAGTGGTTCAAAGTTATTCCTCACTTACCTCCAACCATCCTAATTATTCCTCACAATTAGTTTCTAAGCACTTTTACACCTGAGTGGCATTTTGCCATCACAATAAAGACAAATCTTGCTCAAATACATGGGACAAATCAGGTACAAAGCCTTTACATAATGAATTAGTTTTGTCTGTATTGTTCAGGATTCAGGTTGTTTTATTTCTGTTTCATCAATAACTATATGCTTAACTTATGGGACAGGATAGAACAAAAGCTTGTTTATAATTAACTACAGCATTTCAAACATTACATGTTTTGGGGGAATTTATAAAAAAAAACAATATTATTCACCAATTATTCTATGTATATATTTACAAGGAATAATATATATATTTTTTCTCTGCAATATATGATTAATATGACTAAAAACTAACTTTACTTTACTGCCAAGCTACTACTGACTTAAATGTCATTCTTTAAATTAATTTGTGTGTAATGTAGCAGCTTTGCAGAACAAGAAGAATGTGTTAAAATTACAAATTTAGCAGTTAAAGTGGTGTCATTTTTTTTCCCCAGAGCTTACATCCAAAACAGACCTGCTGAGCCTGAGTGGTAAAACTTTAGTGGCCACGTCCGCCTCCCTGTCCCCTGGGTCTGAGTCCAGCGACGCCCTCCTCTGTCCTTATGTCAACATCATCCTCTGCAACGCCCAGCCATCAGGTGAGGGAAAGATTCCAATAAAGAGTCTGCAAAATGATTCTCTTATTTTGTTTTGGACAGATTTTCAGTCGATTGTGGTGCAAGTTTTGTTTTGGTAGTATAATTAGATTTTAGTTAAAATCCCTTATATTACGTGGTGTTGTATGCAGAGAAATCTGATTTTTACTGCCTTTTTCCAAAACATTGGCTGTTAGATGGTGTGTATAAGTAATAAGTATAATCTTTAGCATTTAATGACTTGATTTTTTTCTTTTGCATAACTAACCTTTTGGTCACATACTAATAATATTACTGAAATACTGAAATTTTAATATATAGTTTTTATTTTTTTGTTGTTTTGAATTTCTAATTTAGATAAAATACTCTTAATTTCTTAAATATGTTGGTTACTTTTTAACCATTCCTTATACTTTATTGCTTTTGTAACAAAGCAATTTCCCCATGTTTCCAAATAAAAGTGTTCTCATTGTCTTAAGTTCTTACATGTGACATTTAGATTTCTCACTGTGCTCTTGTCTCCCTCAGAGTGTCAGACAGGGGAGGTGGGCACCCTGCTGCTGTTGAACCCAGTGGGTAAAAATGCACTGGACCATCCACACCTGCTCTCAGAGGTGGCCAAAGTGTTTGGGCTCCGCAGCAGAAAACTCAAGCTCTATCTGGACCAGGACTTCAGCCAGGGTGAGAACAAGTCTGGGTTGTATCAATACATGCATATTTGTGCACCTTTTTATTTGAATTAGGATGCTCACATAATGATAATAATAATAATGCATAATTCCAGGGTTGTCACAATAAACCATATATAAATGGACATAGCTAACTATGCTAGCCACTGTGTGCCAAATAGGAAGTGTGCCAGGACACTCTTCTGGCTCCTTCTGACTGTGGCTCCTCACTCTGTAACTGCTCCTGTGAGCCTCATCATTTTGGTCTTAAAATCTTGGTATTAACTTGGTATTAAAATCCTATTCATAACACAGAGCCTGGCTCCAGATTCACTCCTGTAACCGTTAGCACCGCGACGCTCATGTGAGCGGCGCTGAACACTGTGGGTGATGTCACACTCGCTTAGTCCTCTTCTTTTATACAGTCTATGGTTGTCACACATGTTTACATAATTGTATTAAAACTAGGTACCTATTTTAAAGCCTACATTTATAAGGGAGAATTGAACTAAAACAAATCACAGAAATACAGGGCTCAAAACAATTAAGTCAACATGTAACTGGGTTAAAATTATGATGCATAATACACAGTTACCACATGGTCATAAGCTCATAACAGTCATAATTATCCCCCCTTTAAACTCTTGGTTTGGTTCTTCACACAAATGCTAAAAAATGCATTGACCCAATACTGTAAGAAAGATTTTCTAATTTGTATTTTACAGAATTGCCGAATGATTCTTCTCCAAAATCTTTGGACACCAAGACTCTGTTTGTGAGGGTTCTTCCCACTACGGCTGAGGCATAAAACCATCCAACCACAAAACCATGGAAATAACTTCACGTCAAGTCAATAATGTTACTTTAAAAACAAACTGGATTTTTTCCATTTACATTCTGATTCTTTTACTTATAAAAGTATGAATAAATGCTGGGACAAAATAGAAGTCTAATAGAATATTAACCTGCACTGTCTCACAATTTTTATTTTTTAACTTAAAGGTTGACTGTAACTTTTCTGGTGGAGGGTCGGCCATCTGCTTCTCTCTCTGGCTTCTGTGAAACGTTCCAAAAATATCAATTTTGCATGAATCACATTTATTGCTTAATAACACCTTGAAAACCTCAATGGTGTGAGCTGAGTCACCTTTCCACAGATCTCACCTGTAACTTGGCCTGGTAGCATCAACTGCTTGTTTCCATGGAGATTTGTGTTTAATCTCATGCCATGGAGACAAACAGATGGTGAACTGTTCACCAGTAAATTTACATAACGCACCTTTAAATACAGACTCCAGTGTAACAAAAATAGGCACTTATTGTTACCTCTTCATGATACTTTTGTGTCTGAAATAGCTGATGTTTAGGACAATATTTATTCAATAGGAATAGTTTTATTGGCAATAGCACGAAGCATCAAATGTCATTTGTACAAGCAGTTGTGAAGATTACAGATTAGTTTTTAAACAGAAATATTTACCTCCTGAACCTTTTCCTTCACACTCAACATTCTATAAATACTGTGGTTTTCATCTTATTTGTCTAATTTTGCTCTTCTATTTCCTGCCAGACTCTGCTATAAATGTGTTCTTTTGTCAGCATAAAACATGAAGTTAATTTTGATCTAGAAAGATGGACACATTTGTAAGGTTATGAAGAATATGAATGACTAAAGAGTCAAATGAAAGTATCTGAACAACAATAAAATGATGCTCTCCCATGCATTTGCGTTGTCTAAAGGGAAATGTTTTGCAGCTCAGTTGACAAGCAAAATATGGCTGGGCTAAAGTGGCCTAGTTTCTAATAAAATCCTTTGACCGCAGACTGCATTGATCTATTTTTGTGGTGTTGTGCTTGCAAACAATTTTAAGGTGATTTAAAAACATGCATGATTCCTGGATGCACATAGTAACTTAACAGAAATATATGTATTACTACTTTCTTGTTTTAGAAATACTGGGGTAACTACTATGCTTTTATAAAGCTAGCAATTTTGCCTCAATTTATTGCACTGGCTGGGTTATATGCATAAAACTACAAAAGACCAAAAATATTCCATCTTGTGAATGACCCAAAGTCCTCAAAATGTCACCAATAAACAGGAAGCTCAAAGCCATGGATGCGTTTGCTGGGGAACTTTTATACAGTCTATGGCTACAGCATATGGGAAAAAAAAATATCTACCAAAAAAAACTCCATACAACTTAGAGGTCAACATGGAATATGTATTTAAAGTTACACAAATATTTTGATGCACTCAAGGCCAACTGAATACTGAATAAAACTTAAATGAGGAAAAAGTAGGAACTCTAATAATTTAATTAAAAAAAATAAAAAAATAGAGTTCTATGTCTAAAAAACCCGGATTTGTGCCATTTTTAATTGGTTAACAGATACCCAGACACCTGGATTTAACTAAGTGCTATGATGTTGGGTGGTGCAGTTGGTCAGGTGTAGGTTCAACAGTTTGTGCTCAAAGAATGAGCTCAGCTGATACCTGAATATACTAAATGATCAGGTTATTCCATCAATGGATTTTTTTCTTCCCTGATGGCCTGGGCTTATTCCAAGATGACAATGCCAGGATTCATCAGGCTCAAATTGTGAAAGAGTGGTTCAGGGAGCAGGAGACGTCATTTTCTCACATGGATCGACCAACACAGAGTCCAGACCTTAACCCCATTGAGAATCTTTGGGATGTGCTGGAGAAGCTTTGTGCAGCGGCCATCATCAGTGTAAGATCTTGGTGAAAAATTAATGCAACAGTGGGAGGAAATCTTGAGACATTGTTTATCAAAACAATGCCCCGGCGAATCCATGCTAGAATCAAAGCCAATGAAATATTAGAGTGTGTGACCTTTTGTTGGCAGGGCAGTGTATATCTGATTACATCGTTCATCTAGTTTATGCAAAATACATGTATGTGTGTGTAACTGGTCTTTGGGGTATAACTTTAGATTAAACTTTGCACTTTGAAAAAGGGGCTTACAAGTGTTTATCCTGATCCTTATGCTATTAACAATAACAAAAAAGTGTTTCAAAAATAAATTCAGCATGTGCATAATGTTTTCAATATGAAAATATAGCTAAGTGCCGCACTCTGCACTAACCCTGTCCCAAGGCTCTGGCAGACTTCTGGTTTGTAAAGGGGCGTGGTTACAATATAATTTTTTGTTCCTATTGCCATGATGCATCTGCCCGCTAAACTCTGTAAGGACGTCCCATTGGCAAGAGATGACAAATTGTCGAGGAGCTCTACTGCACCCATTTTTGTAATTTCTTACATCATTCTGCTCAGGGTCGGGGTGTCAAACTATGATTAAAATTTGCATTGGATAAAAAAGAGGGAAAGATTTCTTCTCTGACCAAGTATAAACAGCAGTGAGCTCTACTTTTTATCCAACAAGAACAAGCACGAGTGAAACAGGAACAAGACGGCAACAACACAGATCAAGAGGCGCCCCACGTGACGAGGGAAGAGGAGAAAGACCCAGAGTCCATCATCAGTCATCATCATGACTGTTTTCAGTCTTTCTAATAAGTCACTAAGTGCCACATGTCAATTTTGAACATAGGACTTTCTTTTATGCCCACTAACAATATTCAAGACTTCTAAAGAATTCTTTATGCAAAATACATCTGTAGACCATCAGTCTTTGTCTCTAACAGGAAAAAAACAACCAAACAAAAAAAAAAATCCTTTAATCCTCCTCCAAATCAAAATAATACAATTGAAAACTATTGCAGATAAGTTGAACAAAATGGTGATGCGACTGGAAAGTGCTCAGGTCCAGTAATGCACCTGTGGGGTTCAGTGTCAGTGCTGAGCGTAGGACCTCTTCCATTACTCGCATGCCCCGTGTGCATTTTTGGAGTTTATAATTATGGGCAATGCCAGTGTGTGCTAGTGGACGCCATAAGTGTCACTATTAGATAAAGGTAGAGCGCTTTGGCTCTGTTTGTGCGGGCCCACTTGACACAGTGTTATGTGCTGGGCCTATGTTTTGGAGTGAACGATTACAATTAGGCTACTATCATGGCCATGGGCAATGACACTGTGCCATGTCAGTGGGCACCAGTCACTGACATGAGTATCACTATGTTTGGAAAGGGGAGAGCCCTTGTGCCCTGTGCACACAGTGCGGCAGAGCTTCATACTGCTGAACAGTCACAATAGGCCCTACACCACCTGTGGCGCTCAGGCCTAATAAATGTGCCATGGTATTGCTTGATAGTCATTCAGTTATAGTTGCAAAAAGTAGCCCCTGGCATCACTGACGGCCCGACAAAGGTGCAGGGACCTGCCCTCGCACCACTACTGCTGCTGCTCCTGCAAAGCTGCTCCTGCAAAGCCTCTCTCCCGTCTTCCTCCCAATGCCTCTCCTCTTCCTCTTCATCCACATCATCTGAAATGTTGTACAAAGCGTTGGAGATTCGGTTTACATTATCTGTTTTTGTTAGTTTCCTCTATATAAAGTACCAGTATTTCTATGCACTCTTTGAGCTGTCTGTGTCCATACGGTGCAGCAGGTAGACGGCCAGAATAGACAGACACGTGGACCAATTAGAGGCTTCTTGACAGTTTTAAGTGTATGTCATTGAGGAATATTTCCAATCAGGTGAAATGGAGTTTGACCTTATCTCAATGACAGTCATAACAGCCTTCCTTCTTTATGTAATATTCAGTCAATGTTCATTTTTGAAAGTACATGCAGACAGGTCACAACTAGTGAGAGGAAAAGGAAAAAGGAAAAGGAAGGAAAAGTCTATACAGCCATTTTGAAATATTTTTTGCAACTTAATTTAATATTTTATATAAATGTAGTGGTGTAAATAAATGTACAATATTGATCTTATAATACATGTCTGTACAACAAGAATTCTATACAAATCAATATTGTAAATGAAATGGTTTCCATTTTAAAATCACATATTTAAATAACACTATTGTATTCATTACATGTACGGCTGTAGCCCCTTAGTCAGTTCTTTGGTTAATGGTCTCTTAGTTAACCAAAGTTTAGTCCACTAATAATTTCATTGAGATAATCATGATTTATATGGGACAACTGCTCAAGTGTGTGAATTAGATATATTTTGGTAATTCATTTGTATTTTTATGTAAAACTTATGCAACTTAAAATCATAATTTACTATCTTAGTCTGCCATTAGATAATTTCCTTGTCCTTTTCTCTGCATAAATAAATGCATGAGCTCACGTAGAGTACAGTTATTATATGTCCTGGTTATATAATGGAGCTGTGTTTCTGTGTGAACACAGCATGTCACCAGCTCTGCCTCTAGTCTAGACTCCAGGTGTTTCTTCTGAAGCACTTGGTTGGTGTCTTTTATGTTTATCATATAATGGTGTTACATTTGACATCAAAATCTTTTGTTAATTGATATTGTAAAAAGTGAAAAACTATTTAGCCTACCAGTCCATAAAAGCGAGCAGGTACTACAATGCTAAACCTGCAATGTATTTTTTAGAAATACTGCAACTGAATATATGCATGATAGATGAGTTTAAAGAAGGATTCTTACACATGAGTTGAATTGTTACTAACCTTTAAACAAACCCTTGTGTCTTGAATACTTTGCTTTGGCATTTCATGTTTTAGAATTTAATGGCTATTGTCAGACATTAGACACCTTGTTTTTACAGTATTTCTACAATACTTTAACTAGAATTATATTTGAAAAATCTCACATCAACTGAGTTTATTTTCTGACAAGCCAACAGAGGCATGCAGTTGTAATAAACGCAATCTGGCAGTGTAAATGCATCTAAGACTTTTAGTTATGGATTTAAGAACCGTACAGGAGACTCTTGTGTCACAAAACTGAATTCCAAACTAAGGGCTCTTTTGGGGCTCAGAAGGGGCAGTCTTCCTACACAAGGACTCATCAGACAAGTCAATAGTGCATAAAATGTATTGTTTAATGCCATAGAGTGTGACATCTCAGATACGGTAATAACAAACACACTTGCCAACAAAGTGTGTATAAAATAACGCAATATATAATTTTGCTTTGTTTCTGCACCTATTTGTTCTCCTTTAAAGGTCCTGGGGCTAAACGTTTCATTGGCCACGTTTAACTTGTGCTTATTATGTAATTGTGAGAGCGACTTCCTCGAGGTGGATTTGGCAGTTAAATAATCTGAGCTTTTGGAGTAAAGCGTACATGAGTTAGTTTACAGTGGTTTGTTTGTAACACATTCAGGCCAATCCTTCTCTGTAAAGCCTTGAACTGAAAGAACTCCCATGTTTCATTCTAGGAAGTGTGTGAGGCCCCAGGGATACAGCTCGAATACAACTTGTCAAACCTTTTAATAAAAGTTTGAGTTCATCACATTAAGCATCATGTGTGCTCCCCGTCTGTTTTATTTGACTGTTAAGTTTAATTTAATGGAGCTGTATGTTAAAATGTGATTTTAAATTTCTTAAACACTTTTCCCAGATACAAGGTACACATGTTCAGATCAATAAGAGCTTTTACTGATAACAATTCTGCCACAGATTTATTCTTCATTACAGAAACATTGGATATGATGACATTGACTCATAATTTGGTGCTTTGTCTCTCAAGACGATTATCCCATCAGAAAGTCAGTTTCAATTCTTAAATCCAGTTGTTTTTTGTCAAAAAAGACTCTTTCTGACCTGAATCTGAATGGATCTGCTGTGCTAGTGCAGCCTCTGCAGCTCAGAGAGTGAATTCTGGAATTCTGGATATACTGAGGAAACTTATGTGTACTTATGTACTTATGTGTACTGGTGACCCAGGTTCAGTTGTGATTCAGGTACTTTTTTCAGTAAGAGTGCAGACGACATACAGCTCCTTTAAGGTACTTTTTTCATTATACAGTATTTGTCATAGTCTTAAAATTCCACCTACGTATGAGGCTCAGAAGGTCACCGAGTCTTTCCTAGCACTAAATAAGCAAATGAATAGACACATTAAAACTGCAATATTTGAGAGATAATTTCATTATGTAGTAAACTGTTGGTAAAGTTGTGAAAGTGTAGTACCAGTTATAATTTAATGATTGTGATTTCAATTAATATTCTTTAACAGCTGTATAATATTGTGTACACTTTAGTCGTATAGAGCAAACACAGTATAAACTCTACTTTGTACATGTTAGATGCCCGTGAATGCATCGTGAGGCTGATTATGATGTTTATTGATTAGGTATTTGTTAAAAGCCGTTTCTACAGTTCGCCTGTAGGGACGTGCTGTAGTTTCTTGAACCTTTTTTGAACGCAGGATAAAGAGTACAAAGAGCGGGTCGATAATAAACGCTTTTATTTATAGGAGCTGTAAGTGCTTCATGTGCTAAAGGCTACATGTTTAAGTCTTACATAATTTACTGGACACTTACAGAAGAAAATCCACTAGAGTTTAACCATACTGACCGCAACATGCACAAACTGAAAGGCTCTGGATTTGCTGCATGTATAATGTATATGTGCTGTCTTCATTTAAACGTCTGATAACTAGAAAGTACACGTTTGCATGCTAGTTGTTAGCTTTACTGTCAGGGTAAAACTTTGTACTCACAGTGAATAATAATTGTGTGAGTAAAAGTATATGATTTGAAGCAGAGTTCAGACTTTGGAGGAAGAAATGTTTTTTTTATTTTATTTTATTTTATTGTTCAACCCTAATTGTGGCTGCTTCAAATGATAGCAAAGTGGAATTTTTAGATAAGAGATAAGAAGATAAAACAGGAAATTACAAGTGGAAAGTCGCTTTGTGGTGCATGTGTTATATTTCCGGTCGTCCCTCATCCAAGTCCTCCAAAAATTCCCTAAAAGAGTTTTCCTGCGACCGCCTCGGTGCAGAGCTGTGCCGAGGAGGCGGAGCCAAACGAGTGGGAGGAGCTCGGGTCTATTTGCGGCGCGGCCCCTGGGACACGACCAGCTCCACAGAGGCCGAGGGGGGCATGGGAAGACCTCCGATCTGCACCACACTTACTCACGACGACTGGGGCAAAGTGGCAAACCCTCTGTCAGCGAAAGGAGATGTTTAAAACTTTGACATTTTGATCGACACGTGATGTTTTAGCCTTATTTATTGGAGGCTGGTACTAGTAGTAATAGTAGAAGTTGAAGTAATAGTGGTGGCAGTAGCAGTAGTAGTTATAGAGGTAGTTTTAATTGCAGTAGAAGTAGTTGTAGGCTAGTAGTAGTAGTAGTAGTAGTAGTAGTAATCGTTATAGATGTAGTTTTAAATGCAGTTGAAGTAGTTGTAGGCTAGTAGTAGTAGTAGTAGTAGTAGTAGTAGTAGTAGTAGTAGTAGTAGTAGTCATTATAGATGTAGTTTTAATTGCAGTAGAAGTAGTTGTAGGCTAGTAGTAGTAGTAGTAGTAGTAGTAGTAGTAGTAGTAGTAGTAGTAGTAGTCGTTATAGATGTAGTTTTAATTGCAGTAGAAGTAGTTGTAGGCTAGTAGTAGTAGTAGTAGTAGTAGTAGTAGTAGTCATAGCAGTATCAGTAAACTACAAATATATCAGTGTTAATAGCAGGAGTCTATACTTCCAAAGGCATTACAGACATTTAATAAATTAATGATAACAAAGTAGTCTATCCTATATATGTTTTATTATTATATTATGATTTTAAATTGGTTGCTGAAAAGGAATTTGAATGCAGAATGATTCATAAGGTTTATGACATTTCTAATTTCAAAGACAAGTTAAACTAATACTATGTAAAATGTGATTATTGAATAGAATTATGTATATTTGAGCTGTTCTTAAGGAGTTTTGTTTGTGTCTTCAAATATAATTATGTGTTTGTCCTTATTTGTGCCAGTGTAGTGTTTTTGCTGCTGCTTTTTACCTCCCAGTGTTTTGATCCTGGCCCCTCCCTCCACACTGGCTCTAGGTCCTGGGACCGTGAGCTGCTCTGTGCCCTGGAGCCTCCATGCAGAGACGATGTGTTTGGCGGAGGCAGGTTTTGGTTTGGTGAGAGGTTGGAGAGTTGGACTCAGCCTCCCGCGTGCTGCGACTCTGGGTTATATTTAGTCTCGGAAAGGCCACTACAGGCGCTCATCAGTTGGAAAAAAGGAACGCGTGGGGAGACCGGACCGAGCTCTGCGGCTGCACTTTCCTCTGTAAGTAAACCTTTTCATACAATAGCTTTCTGTTTTCAGTCTGTGTTAGGAAAACGGCTTTAGTTCAAGATTAGTTCAAACTGCAGTTACATTACTTTTGTCATGTATTCAACTTCTTATCCCTGTAATCCTCTGGCTCTGCGTCTCTGTGCTGTCGTTGCTGTGGCAACAGTCAGCTTGGCTTTGACTTTGAACTAGCTTTAATATAAGCCTTCTCAGAAATATTAGTCACCCAAACTTTTAAAGGTGTACTATGTAACATTTTTAAAGGAAACTGTCTGCCGTCTGCTTGCCTTCTTGTATGTTTTTGCATTGCCTAGAATGTTCCATTGTATGACATTAATTAACCTTATCTGTCTCCATGGAGACAAGCGGCCGATGCCACCAGGCCAAGTTCAAGGATCTTGAACTGAAGAAAAGCATAATAGATTAATTTAATGCCATACAGGGAAAAACTCAGGCCAAGCATTAACATCTCCATGGAGACAAGCAGGTCACAAAATCCCTCACTTAAAAAGTTACACAGTGCACTTTAAAGATATGCAGTGTGCAAGTGTTTTTCTTTAACTATTCACCAGTTTTGGATATTAGGCTTAAGATGCAGTTATTTACACCCAGACCAGAGTTTTTGGATCAAAATCAAAATATGATCAAATTATTAAAAATATATATATATTAAAAGTTGTTGTTCTAAAAACAAGTTTCTTGACCAAGATGAAAAGTTAGTTGCTGAAAACACCTTATGTAATACGAGCATTGTCTGTGTTTGCTTCACCCCCAGGACTCTATTGCATCAGGGTCTTTCATTTTGAACAAGAAGTAGATCCGCCTCGTACGGGCAAAGGTGATTGGCCGAAAAAAACAATCAACAACCAACCAATCATTAACTTATTGGGTTAATGACACAGTCAAGTGTATTTATTGTGTTGTTTTGGCTGTTAGTTGCAAACCATCTTCAGAACTGATCTTTGGTTTACCCAACCAATCAGCTTCAGTGTCAGTACCTCTGTGTACTTTTCTTATGTGAAATTGTGTTATGTTTTTTTGTCATATAATTGTATTGTTCCATATATATTTATATATAATTGCCTTCATAGTCTATATGGTGCACTGACAATTGTTGGTGATGTAAGTCATTGTAATGCTAGTTTTGTTGCCCAAACTAGTGTGTGTGTGTGTGTGTGTGTGTGTGTGTGTGTGTGTGTGTGTGTGTGTGTGTGTGGGGGTGTGGGTGTGTGTGTGTGTGTGTGGTGTGTGTGTGTGTGTGTGTGTGTGTGTGTGTGTGTGGGCTGGATCAAGAAATTGCACCTAAGTTCATATTCTCCCAAAGAAAACCTGACCCAGTATTGGCAGCTCTTATTATTTTATAATGCTAATAATAAATCACTCCGGCTCTGGTTTCTTTGAAGATGCTGTATAAATATAAGGGGCTGGACAGTGGTTTGCCTTCAGATTCACATTCAGATTCAGACATTATTTTAACAATAGAATTAAGACTGGGGAACAAATAAAATAAATGCAGACAAAGGCTTAAGAAGGTGTTGAAGACATGTAATCTGTATTTCCTCTGGCCATTTTTGTGTGGAATTTGGATTAGGTTGAGCAATATGGGGATAAAAAATAATCTCTGTGATAATATGATATTTTTTTTGTGATTTTTTTTAAGATTATGCTCATTATGCTGTTGGTCAGCCTCTCTGTCTGTCTTAGCCAATCACAGTGCAGTGTGACCTCTCAGCAGTAGAATATTACTTAAACTACCTCTTTAAGGCAATAGAAAGAAACAATAGAAGTGTAAGTGAGGTTGAGGTTAAGATACAGTGTAATGTCCCTGTAGGG
>KN489640.1:0-14611 GCA_000787155.1 Scartelaos histophorus
GAGTTTCTTTGCTTAAATTAATAGTCATGGCGCAGCAATAGCTAAAAAGTAGACGGTACTACATAGACCATGATCCTCTGCTCTGTTTCAGTGCAGACTACATGAAGAAATAAGCACTTTATTAGTATTTGGGTCTTAGTTGTTTAGATTATGATAGAACCAAAGTCTTGTGAAGGAATTTTGAAAGGTTAAAGTAGCTTATTCACAGTTCTGTTATAATGCAACAAATACTGCGTGTGTGAGATGTGGATATTGTTACATCCTTATCGATATCACTTGAGGCTCACATTTTGTTAGGATAAGACTGCAATATTAATCAATTTTGCGATGAAAACGAACACAGCAAAATGTAAAAGTTTCATTTAATTTTTTCATATCATTGCTTCCTCCACAAACAAAATCTCCCGTCTTATTCTGCATAAAAACTGACCCTGTAGTTCAGAACATGTTTTAAAATAAGATTCTTGTATTAGTGTCAGTTCAGAGTTCAGTATTTTTGTCAGATCTTCTCCACTTGCTTAAAATGTGGGATTTGAACAGAATCCTTGTAGTTTTTCTTTGTAAACCGCTGCACGCTCAAACTGAAATTAACTCCACTCATATAGATTAAAACTGTGAATATGCAGATTACATTAAATACAAATAATTTATCTCTTTAAAAACTCTGTAGTGCTACTAGATAAGTTTTGTGAACACATTAACATTCTGTAGTTACATGAGAGATAAATATGTAATGAGAGATTTACAGGCCATTTTTTAATCAGGGAATTTCAAAATAAACCTTTTTTACGAGAACAATGAATAGTTACATAACATATTTAGATGGGGCTTTTTGATTAGGAAAGAAGTTCTACAAGATAAACAAAAAACAAACAAATCAAAATGCCACTTTGAGTTTAAAATTTAAATGTGGATTTCAATAATGAACCCCAAAAAACAACCATATAAATTTCTAGTTTAGATGTCTTGAAAAATGTTGTGAAATCCATGGGTTTAGCGGTTCATATTTCAGTCTCTTCGTAAATGTTAATGCTTTTGGGTGGGTCTAAAATACGAAAGTGCAGATTAAATTGGTTCTGATTATGGTCCTGAAGTAAATACCACCATAAAGGCAGCTGGAGTTCCCGTTTTCATAACACGTTTGGGAGAAAATTGAACAAAATGATCTTCAAAATACAGCTGTGCAATGAGCTGTTAAAATGAAAATGTCTGGTGTGTAAATAAGTCACAATATTACGCTTCAAAATTAACTGCAAAACAAAAATAAAATTTATTGAATGTTATACCATGAATAACAAATGAGCACAAGTTGGAGAACACCTCTACTAAGGCGTTGGCCAGTTCTTGCAATGCAAAAAATGCTCCACCGTGTTTTTAAACTCCATACACCTTCTTTAAAACCATTTGGATCATATCTGGAATCTCTACTGAATCTCTACTTCATTTACATAAGAGCCTTAAATCCTATTAATATACAATTTAATTCGGAATAAAAATTTAAAAAGCTTTAAAAAGATCATGTAAAGACTTAATTCCAAATGATTATTCAGAATTAAACTTATTTGGAAACTTTATTCTGATTCAAGTGGGTGGTTTTAAAGCCGATTTTATTTATTCCGTGATCATGCAAACATTTATTGAGCTTAAAAAATAATTCCAGGCCTTCTGATGGGATGACACGCTGCAAAAAAGGCGTAAATTTTGGTCTCGAACCTAAACAAATTTTCTATTAAATGCGCAAAAACAAGTGGACACAGTTGAAGCTGCAGAACAACAAAGCTAAAGAACAAAACAGCAAAAGAAATTAGATCTGGTTTAGTCTTGGTTTAGACCAGGTTTAGTTTTGGATTAGACCTGGTTTAGTCTGGGTTCAGACCTGGTTTATTCTAAGAAGGAAAAACAAAACGGCAGTAGCAGAGACGTTGAACGAAATTAAATAAGGACGATTTAACCTGTTTTCCATGTAAACCTTAATTTGGAATTATTATTTCCATGTAAACTTGAAGGAGAATCATTTAAATCTGATCTATTTAATTCAGATTTAAAAACATCATGTAAACGTGGCCATTCTAACATCTCACAAGAGTCAATTTTGCATAATATAAGACCTTTAAACTAAAAAGTATTGTTCATACAAGTACAGAAAACTATGTTAAGTATCACTCAAGTAGTAATACCCCAAAATACTATGGATGTAAACTTGGAGACCTAAACCATGACAGAACAGGTGTGCTTTCAACTTTCAACGAAACATTTCTAAACAAAAAAGCGCCAAAAGAACAACCCGTCAATTTCCCAAGCAGCTTCCAAGACATTATTGCGTTTTGAGGAAAATGCCGACACTTTCGATTATATCCACATCTGAGATCAAGAGAATCTTGCGGCGACTGCCTTGAAAGCTCCTTTAAGTCAAGTCTGTGTTGGGCGGGAGAGCCTGAGGAACAGCCTGTGACGACGTGGCATTAAGATGAAGGAAACACGCCAACAGGAAATTACTCCAAAAAGTCCACAGATGGTAAGAGGCGCATCCATATTTCCAGATAACAACATCACAACAGCAAAAGAAAACGCGTTCGTCTTTCATCACATTTTCAGACACTAGAGGGTGCTGTGATATATTGTTCGTTATGGAATCGTATTTAAAATCGCGCAAAATTTTGCTTGCCCAGAATGTTCAACAGTATCACGTAAAAGGCGACAATGTTACAGGTTACAGTTTAGATCTCTGGAAAGGCGAGCTACACACTGTGGGACTGTATGTTTTTGACTGTATGTTAAAGCCATATTCTTGAACATTTAAGGCAAAGCTGATCGACACAAAAAAGAAAATATACTGTCAAAGATCAAGACATAGAGATACTAACTATCATTAAAGACAAGATACTTATCTGAAAGACTGATACTGAAATAAATTATATAATTACAACAAAAATAAGGAATCCCTTTGTATATATTTTGAATATTACCGTATTTTTCGGACTATAAGGCGCATCTAAAATCATGACATTTTCTCAAAAATCAACAGTGGCCTTATGTGTGACCTTTGGTTGTGTTTAACCTCCAACCGATTTGATGTTGTCCACATGAGTCTAATAAGGTATTAGTGGGCGAGTCAGGAGGAGTAATATGTTGGCCACATATAGGGCGACTGTGCAACATACCGGTAGTTCTGCCGTGTGCTGTACAAGGACCCAAAATGCACCTGTTAAGAGACATGCACCATGCAGATTTCAGGTTTTGTATTTTAGTGTTAAAACTGAACAATGTTGAGAGGGATCCGGGCATGTTTGATGCCCAAATCACCAACTGTTAAACTTGTATTTTTGTGTTAGCTACAACTGAGAGTTATTGTAAATGACCTGAATAAAGTTCGATTTATCCGACACACATTTTGTTTCTCTTATTGCGCCTTATAATCCGATGCTCCTTATGTGTGGACAATGACACAACTGACATATTATTTGATACTGCGCCTTATAATCAGATCAAATATAATCAAAATATAATCAAATATAAAGCATTTTGTGTATGACACCTTATAGTCGTTCAGCATTATTACTACTTTATATCAAAAGAGGGTATTATGCAAATTCTACCTTCTGGAGGTTTTTAACATGTTGTAACGTTCCGTCATTAAAAACATGCCTGAAGAGATTTTATACGTCATCCATGCATCTTTGAGTAATCTAGATGCATTACTCATCCTAATCCTAACCCTAACCTGGCAACGTTCAAACCCTCTTCACAGTTAGCCGTTCTATAAGCCTACGTCATTCCATTTTTTCATACAAAAACAAGACACAAAACAATTAACTACAACTTCACAAATCTGAACCAACTGATACGTGATAGCGCTTTGAAGGGGAAGTGATTTAGCGATTTAGGGAGCAATTTGAGGGGGCACTGAGCTTCAAAAACAAAATGGAACTAATCATCCATATTTTAATACGTCGTTTTTGGCAAATATAGCATTTTCAAAACAATAACACGGTGATCTAAATAAGCTACGTTATGCTAACAATTAATACCCCATATAGAAGTATAATAGCTAATCTTGAATAGCTTAGATCTCTTTTAATAAATCACACTTTGTTTTTCGGTGACTTTGCCATAACTACTAGTATATGATCCCCTTTTCTTCTTCATCGCTATAAATATTTTCTCACCCCACTCTGACATGCCCTGTCCACGAACCACTCACAAAATCTTTTATTTATGCCGGGCTATGTTTTTGCTATGTTTTCCAGTCCACCAGTCTATCAATTTGTATGAGAACAAAGAGCTCTTAAGAAAACTGGACAAGGCTTTTGCGTCTGTGACGTTTTGACGCCGGTTTCTGGGAGCGGTGTTGAATAATAAAACAGGCTACGCTGTCCGCTTGAAATCCACGCTAGCGCCCGTGCCCCAGTTACAAAATGCGGGGGGTGCTAACGCTAAAGCTAACGGCGGTAACAGGGACGCGTGGAGTGCACATGGTTATGGATAATGAATGAGGATTTGTACCGAGCCGCTCACAGACTGCAAATGAGAGATACCGGGAGAGGAGGACAGCGTGGTAAGACTATTTGGAATATGTTTTAGCGACGCCTCCAAGGAAAGTTATTTTGTAAAATGTTTATCTGAAATTGGATCGCCGTCTTCAATTGGGTTTTCCTTTTTTTACTCATATCAGACTAGTTTACGCAGAATTGGAATCTTATTTTTAACAGAGGAATGTTGGTTCGATTCAACGCGACGGGCCTTTTTTAACCGTTCTGATGAGTCTGGAAGGGCGTCTGGCATAAATGGAAAATAGTCACGTTTGTTTATAGCACTTTTCCACCTTTAAGGCACTCAGAGCACTTTACATCAAGGAACCACTCAGCCAATCACACACCGGTGTACGCCGACCCCGGGAGGGAGATGGCTTAAGAGTCTTGCCCAACAACATGCATCTGTGGGAGCTGGAATCGCACTGCCAACCTGTGGGTGTGACTGCTTTACCAATGATGTTTAGGTTGAGGGCGGGATTCGAACCTCCAACCTTCTGATCAGTGGAAAGTGGCTCATAACTCACAAAAACATCATGTCTGAAGATCTACAAATTCCCCCATGGAGACAATAATGTATTTAATGTTAAACTTAACTATAACATTAAATTTCATGTAATTTTTTGGAATTGGCATTGAAGGATGTGTCAAATTTAGGACAATTTTAACTTTTTGTAATTTAGAATCAGATTTTCAGGAGAGTTTTAGCATTAGAGGGAAGTCGTGGGACCCTATTGTACTTGTTTTTAGTACAAGTTTGTAAGAATAATTGTCATTTTTATTCATTGATTTTATTTATCTATTGATTCTTTAACATGGTTCTGCTGACTTTTTGGAGTTGGATGTTTTGCATTGCTGTGTGAAGCACTTTGGAAACAGTTTGGTTTATAAAATGTGCTATACAAATAAAGTTGGATTGGATTGGAATAAATAAATTTGGTACTAAGGACGGTACTAAGGAATCAATACCACTAGGATACTTAAAAAAATGCTTTCTTTAGACAATACAATGTGAAATTCAACATTAAATTGTAGTACTTTTCTTTCAATCTGTCTAATCCCATAGTCGTCCACTGGCGTATACTAGTCTATGTGGTTTTATACTTGTCCTGTTATGCTCAAGATTGTTCCAAGCTTCATATTTGTCCTGTGAATGTGAATACCTGGTTTTTGGTATTTCTGACAACACTCGTACATAGTTTTAAAGATGTTGAAGGATCTGAAGTAGGTGCAGAATTTCCACAGCTCCTGAGAAAACGCCTGCTCCCATTTCTTAGGAGAAGAGCCGGCCTCAGATGTGTGGGTGGAGTGACCTCCAGTGCTCTGAGGGCCAGTCCGATTAAAATGGGCCAAACTGGGACTTTGATTTGTGCGGATTTGGACTTCCTCTAATCTGATGAGTTCTGATCAAGAAAGACCCATCCCAGCCTACGGGATTATCTGTCTTTACTTATGAGCAAAGGTCAGATATAAGCAACTGCAAAAAGAAAGAGAAAACACTGTAGAATATGATGCAAACACTTTCTACATGGAGACAGGTAAGTTTCGCGCCATATTGCGGGACATTATAGCCAAAGTAACTGCATTTCCATAGAAACACGCAGGTCCTCGAGTCGGATTTGTGGAGATGCGAGCCGATGCTTTTCAATACAATAAATGAACAATTACACACAAAACATGCTTTACCTTTGGTCTATTTTTTGGCTAAAAAGTTACATATTGTGGCTTTAAGTACAAAATAGATAGAAAAAAATGAACAAATAAAAACAAAAAATCTGGAATGTTTCATGGTATGGCATTAACTTTAACTTTTTCTTACATGTATTTGGATTTTTGCACACAATACCTTCCAAAAAAATGCTTTCTTGACCTCACCTCTCCACAAATCTGACCAGTAACTCCTCTCTTGTCTCCATGGAGATAGAGAAAATTAATGCCACACTTACAAACAATATAAGCCAGAGTTTCCAACAGTTTTTTTTTTCTTTTTTTTTTCTGGCGACATATATTTTAAAAGTCACAAACCTTCATGCCCCAAGTCAATAAACATTATTCAAAAAATCACAAAATAAAATATAATGAGTAATGAGCATATTTTATTCTTGACTCTCTCTGAACAATTAGTATTTCTCAAATTTTAAGCAATGGAAAAAGCAATAAAATGTACGCCTATTTGGACTTTAAATGGACTTTAATGTCTCTATCTCCATGGAGATAGAGAAACTGAATGCCATACTTACAAACAATATAGGCCAGAATTTCCCACAGTTTTTTTATTTTTTTTTCCTGGTGGCCATATTTTTTAAGTCAAAAACCTTCGCGCCCAAAGTCGATAAAAATTATTCATAAATCCCAAAATAAAATATAATGAGTAATGAGCATATTTTATTCTTGACTCTCTCTGAACAATTAGTATTTCTCAAATTTTAAGCATGGAAAAAGCAATAAAAGGTACCCATAAGTAGCCCATTTGGACATTAAATGTAGCCTATTTATTTTTCTTTTCAGCATTCAATTGGAGCAGCAATATTGGAACAAAATAGTCAATAAAATAATTACAAAAAGATTAGAAATGATACAAAACATGGCTTAACATTTCAGCATTTCTAACGGGATAGGGGGGTTCTGTCTGAGTTTTTGTAGCGTGTAAAAAAATCCCACCCGAAACAATGATCTAAGCACCACAATATCTCCACGGAGCCAAGTAATAACGAACCTTCCATCAGAAATCTTTCACCGCGGACCTTTAGCTACTGACAAAAAATTTTGTAACATTTCTTAGCTTTCCCAAACATCGCTATCTTAATATTTATCACACCGCACGCTCGCATTATTTCTCCAATTACTTACCCGCTTCAAATCGTGCAGGAAAAGATTAAACAACAACAACCACAAAGCAAACAGGATTACAGAGAGAGCCAGTGCATCTTCCAAAAGCATTTCTGTGCTAAATACCAGAGCGGGGAGTTGGAAGCGCTCTGCATTCTTAATATGTGAGCCTGGCATCTGGGCCTTTCTAGATAAACTATGTCTCCAAGCCAAAGCCACGGGCCATCTTCCTCCTCTGCCGCCGCCACCGCCATGCCCCGCCGCAAACAGAATACAGAATACATATGATCCAATAAGAGCCGCGCATACTTTATCACGCGCAACTAGCTGAAAGATTAGACGCAATATGGTGTATAAGAATCTGGGTGATTTCGGGAGTTTTCGTGCCAAGAAAAACGGATGGAAAACTGGCAAGAATGTGAGGCTTTCGAAATCAGTAAAAACGGGCGAATGAGGGATATTGAGTGCAACAGATGGAGGAGTATTTATGTTATGTATGCGTTAATTAAAGCGTCTGTATTACGCAAAATCAACTCTCGTGAGATGTAAGTCGCGTTAACATACCTGGAGTTGTGTTTTGTTTCAGTAATCCTTTCTTATTAGTTTGTCTGCATCTCCAAAATTGAAAATCCTCTGTTGCACCTTGTGATGTCATGAAATAGTCGTTTTTTTTTTTTTAGAACTGTTTTATCTGTTTGATGTGATGTCAAAATAGTCGTTTTTTTTTTTTTAGAACTGTTTTATCTGTTTGAGAGAGTAACCAGCCTAAATTGCAGTATTTGTGTGTTAAACATGTGGGAATTAATCCAAACATAACTCCAGGTATGTTTGTGATGAGGAAACATTTTAACACAGAAAATAGTATAACTCCAGCTTTGTAGTTGCTAGTATTTTAGGCCTTAAAATGTGGTAAAACTTTATAAAGCCTCTGAACCTTTAGATTTGTCATGAATTACCACATAGCTTCATCAGTTCAATTCAATTCAATTTATTTTTGTATAGCCCAAAATCATAACAACAGTTATCTCGGCGGGCTTCACAAAATTGTTAAAGTAGCAAACAAAAATGTCAGAGAATGAGCAGAACAAGGAAAAAAAGAATTAAATAAATAAATAAAATATTAATAATAATAATCCGTAATGAATTAATAATTCAAAAATAAAGAATGTCCAACATCTAGCAGGCAGATGGATAATTGTCCCAGCATCTCCTGTCCTTAGACCAAGATTCAAGACGCCATTGCTCCAAATAATCCTGCTTTCACCAACCTCCTATGCAGTTTTCTCAGTCAAACGTTGTTTTTAGAGATGTTTTTTTTTAATAGCTGATACTGATTCTTTAAAACTCAAAGAAACCAATAGCCAATGAAGTCTGCTGATATCGTCTGGCTGATACGTAATGCTGATTTTTATATTTTTTCCCCCAAATACATAATTTTAACTTAACTTTTAACTCATCTACCACCCTGTTTGACCTGAAACTGGATAAGAGAGCAGTGTCATTCATCAAATTAATTGTTAAACTGAAAATGTATATATGTTTTTATGCAGCTAAACTAACTAAATATCGACCTGTGCTGGAAATTTAAGTCCGATATCCGATACGCTAAAAAGTGCAGTTATTGGTAATTGTTTTAGCTAAATATTGCAATTTAACATGTCCAAAATATAAATGATGACCCAAGGATGTCATAGATTGTACTATAGGAGACAAAAGTATAAAAGTACTGTATCCAGGGTCCAAACCAAAGCTAATCTTGGACTAAACCAGGGTTGTATGTCATGTTATGTGGAAGGCGTATGCAAAAGCAGAGCTGCGTGAGTCATGCATTGGCTCAGGGGCCTGTGTGTTTAATGTAATATCCACAGTCCAGACTCGGAGCCCAGAGGAGAGGAGCCATAATGTACAGCACAGTGACGCAGGCTTATGAGCATCGGAACGGGGACGCAGGCGGATTTTTAGATTTAAGATGCTAAAATAAGAGCAAAGATGAGTCACTGCGCAAAGACAACACATAATATAGACAATTTAGTGTGAAAGTAAGTGGGCTGCACGTCACCTAGAACAGAACAGATGAGTTAAAAGTGAAACTAAACACTAAATCAGCTACTAAACTGTTTTATAAGCAGTAATTTGGGGGTAATTTTAGCACAAACTAGCAAAATTTCAAGCTTTCTCATCAAAAACTGTCCTGCCTCGAGTAGTCACTGCAATTTCAAGTACTATGTGACATTACGCAGGACTGCCCTGTTTATAGATAGGTGTTTCTAGTTATACTTGGTGGCAGAATCACACGTTAGTCCAGTATAGCAGCTTCACTTGCAATGTGGTTGTAGATGGAGTTTAGGTGTTTGGTACAAAGTTTTTTTTAAGTTTTAAGTAAGTTTTTTTTTTTTTTGTTTTGTTAGAATTTTCCTCAAAACATATTATTTTGAATTACTACAAACTCATTCATGGGCTATACATTGTACTGCGCTACATAAGTATAGTACAATAAGCAAAGAAAAGTAAAATTACTTTTTTTTTTTTAAGTCTCAACTACAAGCCTTTGTTCAGATCCTTCTTTTTTTGTCTTTCCTTTAATCAGATGGCCTAAATTAAAAACAAACAAAAAAACACTATTGCTGGAGATTGAAGATAACAACTTAAAAGTAGTAAAAAGTTCAAACAATTCGTATCAAAATTTTCTTGAAGCCAAAGTATGTTTTCAATTTGTCATGATTCGTGTACTTTTTCTTTTAAGAAGAAAAAAAAAGTCATCTGCTTCTTCTGAAATCCCGTACTTCACCGTGATTAAAACCAGCTGTCACTCACTCAGAGGCACAGAAAAAAAAATGTTCAAAGTGAAAGAGAAGTGGAAATTTGTTAAAAATGCAGTGTACAACTTTTCTGGTGGAGGCTCCGTCAAATACTTTTGTCCATGGAGATGTTACTGCTTTGTGTGGAATGTTTCACAATGTGTTCTTAAACCTTTCTATCTCCATGGAGACCAAACCAGATTAAGTTACAGGTCAGATCTGTGGAGAGGCAACCCCGCTCACAGTAAGAATGCTGTTTTTCTAGATATTTCTTAGCTATAAAAACACCTGTAATTGAATAAATATAAATTACACAGCAAAGAGTGAAGCTTTCAAATGAACTCTCACAGAATCAATTTGAACATTTTCTTAGGATTTATATGAGTCCAATCTGTTCTAGAGTTAATTTTACATTTTTGGAAATGTTAACACTGGAGCAAAGTTCCTGTTTAACCCCAAAATTAAGAGTTATATTAACATTTTGGGAGGAAATGAATAACACACTGTAGGCAAAAGGAGATATTCAATTTGTCAACTGGACACAAGTTTATTTGGTTGAATATGTTTCGCAGCTCATCCAAACAGCTTATTCAGTTCTGTTTGCTGTGGATTCTACCTGGACGACAGAGGGATTTTACACACAACACTTTGTAGAGTTATCCTGATTTAGCTAAACAATATTTTTACACTTTATTTTAGTTAATTTACGATTAAAAAATGTGCAAAACTAGTTCAAACGGGTCTTCTCTGATGGGATTTTGAAGTGGTGACCCCAACTCGAACCCCCATTTAACTTTCAAATAGTTAAAATAACACTTTTTATGTTAAAAACAACTCTGAAATATTTTACCCTGAAATTAACTTTTTACTGTGTAGAGCTGTTTAATGTCATATAGTGGAACATTTCAGACAGAGGAACGACATCTCCATAGAAACGAGCGGGTGATGGACCAGTATATCTGTATTTTCTCTAAACCTTTTGGGTGTAGTACAATTGATCCAGACTTACCTCCATGACAAATGCTGTTTCTAATTGTTCTGTTGTGTTTACCTATCAGTGACATAATTAAAGCAAGTTCAGCCAGAATCAATCAACATTTCAATTAAAGCAGGCGCCATCTGGTCTTTTTGTCGTCTCTCTGCCTTCTTTTCCTTCGTCTTTCTCTCTACCCTGGCCTCTCCCCTCTCTGTCTCTGCACTCTCTTTCTCCTTCCACTCATCTCTCTCTGTGCTTCTTCTTACCCACTCTCTCCTCTCTCTCTCTCTAAAGTCCATCCTTTCCTCTCATCTCTCCTTCTGGCTTTTCTTCTCTCTCTCTTTCCTCATTCTCTTTATTTTCTCTCCTCCTCTCTCACTTCCTTCTCATTCTTATATCTCTTCTCTCTCTTCAACACTCCCTCTCTCTCTTCTCTCTCCCTCCTTCGCGCTGACCTAAAAGATGAACTATGCGTCGCTCTCCGCCCTGAATTTAAAGCCTCTGTCAAAGTCACTCAGGGTGAGAATGTGAATGAGGCTGACAGAAGTAAACCAGGACAAGACCAGGGCTGAACCAGGACTAAACCAGGACAAGACCAGGGCTGAACCAGGACAAGACCAGAGCTGAACCAGGACTAAACCAGGATAAGACCAGAGCTGAACCAGGACTAAACCAGGACAAGACCAGGGCTGAACCAGGACAAGACCAGAGCTGAACCAGGACTAAACCAGGATAAGACCAGAGCTGAACCAGGACTAAACCAGGACAAGACCAGGGCTGAACCAGGACAAGACCAGAGCTGAACCAGGACTAAACCAGGATAAGACCAGAGCTGAACCAGGACTAAACCAGGACAAGACCAGGGCTGAACCAGGACAAGACCAGAGCTGAACCAGGACTAAACCAGGATAAGACCAGAGCTGAACCAGGACTAAACCAGGACAAGACCAGGGCTGAACCAGGACAAGACCAGAGCTGAACCAGGACTAAACCAGGATAAGACCAGAGCTGAACCAGGACTAAACCAGGACAAGACCAGGGCTGAACCAGGACAAGACCAGAGCTGAACCAGGGCTAAACCAGGACAAGACCAGGCCTGAACCAGGACTAAACCAGGACAAGACCAGGCGTGAACCAGGACAAGACCAGGGCTGAACCAGGACAAGACCAGGACTAAACCAGGACAAGACCAGGACTAAACTAGGGCTGAACCAGGACAAGACCAAGGTTGAACCTGGACTAAACCAGGACAAGACCTGGACTAAACCAGGACAAGAACTATGGCTGAACCATGGCTGAACCAGGACAAGATCAGGGCTAAACCAGGACAAGACCAGGGCTAAACAGGACAAGACCAGGGCTGAACCAGAACTAAACCAGGACTAGACCAGGGCAAGACCAGGGCTGAACCAGGACTAAATCAGGACAAGACCAGGGCTGCATAAGGACTAAACTTGGAATAAACTCGGACTAAACCAAGACTACACCTGGACTAAACTATGACAAAACTATGACTAACCCAAGACTAAAGCAGGGTGAGACCAGGGCTGAACCAGGACAAGACCTGGACTCAACCAGGACTAAACACGGGCTAAACCAAAACAAATCCAAGAACCAAATGAGGACTAAATTTAGACTAAACCAGGATTTCCCCATATGCAGTTCACTGCAAACATGCAAATGAAATGGAACCAGATCTAAACCAAACCAAGCTCAGATCTAAAACTGGACTATCCCGGGACTTACCCAGGACAAGATGCTGACAAAACCATCTCTGAATCTGGGCTAAAAAAATCAACAAACTAGGATTAAAATGACCTCCAACCAACATCAAAGTAGAACCAAGACTTAACCAATAATCCCACATGAAACAGGACTAAACAGCGTGGTTAAATAAATAAATCATATCCTTAATAAAGCCTCAAGCTGGAGAGACTCACTACTGGAATGCAAATGATGGCTCTGTCACCGTGGTAACAGCGGGGGAGGGCGGGGCCAGGGCCGGACAGACGAAACATAAGGAGCGTGACCAATCCATCGTCACGGCTTTAGGAAGTCAATATGTGTAAAGGCTTTAGCCAGAGCGGGGCCAGGAGACGGGGGCGTGGCCGGGACTCTGAGGGATTCTGGGTAAAGACGTAAATAAACAAAGGAGGATGAATAAACTGAGAGATGCAAAGATAACGATAAAAATATTACAAAATTATGCAGAAACAGAAAACGGACGTGTCAAGAGAAGCTACATTTAGTGTTGTCACGATACTAATAATTCAAATGATTTTTTTTCTTTCATTTCCTTTTTTATATATACTTTTTATATACTCATAGTGCTAAAGTGATGTGGGTTAGTGTCTTGCCCAAGAACACAACAACAGTATTCATCTATGGTAGCTGGAATCAACCCACCAACCTGTGTATAAGTGGATTTGAAGGCCCAACCAATAATGTTCAATTCCAATAAGGAAAAGACTCAAATTCAGTCATGATTTTGATGCCACAATGATGATAAATGAACTTTTTTTTGACAATAAAATGTGATTTTCAACACAAATTACAGTAAATGACAAGCCAAAAAAATATATATATATATTCAAGTTAGTGATTTTTTTTCTCATGAGAGGAATAACTTAAAAGAGGAAGCACTACCTTATGACTTCCTCAGTGATCCCATAAGGTTGCTGACCTGTTGCAGGAATGAGGAACCAAACAAAAAAAACTTCACTCTTACAACACTTACAGCATGAGATTTTTATTTTCAAAAGACCTTTATTGTGTCCGTCAAAAAAAATAAATAAAAAATTCCAATCACACCTCGTGCATGAAAGAGAGAGAGAAAGAGAGAAAGAGGGGGAAGGCGATCGGACATCGGAGAGAAAAAGAAAGAAAGAGAGAAGAGCAAAAAGGAGAGAGAAAAGAGTAGTCAGATAAAGGAGAGGGGTAAGAGAGAGAGGAGCCATGACAGTGGAGAGAGAGAAAGAAGAGAAAAGGAGAATAAACAAATAGCGAAAGAGAAGAGCAAGAAGGAGAGAGAAAAGAGTAGTCAGATAAAGGAGAGGGGTAAGAGAGAGAGGAGCCATGACAGTGGAGAGAGAGAACAAATAGAGAAAGAGAAGAGCAAAAAGGAGAGAGGAAGGGGTAGATCAATAAGGGAGAGAGTGAAAGAGTGAGAGGAAGGAGAGAGAGAGAGGATCAAAAAGAAGAGGAGAGTGAAAAAGATAGTCAGACAAATGAGAGGGGGGAAAGAGAGAGAGAGAGAGAGAGAAGAAGAGAAGAGAGTGAAAAAGATAGTCAGACAAATGAGAGGGGGGAAAGAGAGAGAGAGAGAGAGAGAAAGGAGAGAGAAGAATATCAAAAACGAGAGAGAAAAGAGTGGTCAGGTAAAGGAGAGGGGTGAGAAAGAGAGAAAAGAGACCTGGCAGTGGAGAGAGAGAAAGAAAAGAGAAGGAGAATAGCAAAAAGTTGAGAGGAAGGGGTAGATC
>KN489641.1:7162-25800 GCA_000787155.1 Scartelaos histophorus
AGATTAGTGAGGTTTGTTGCTTGATGACGTGTAGATCAGATAAATGTGACCCGGCTGTTTAGACTGAAGTCACATGTCAAATGGTTGGATATGTATCAGCCAAAAATGTCTATTTTGTCTTCTTACGTACTCTTACCTTCTCCAGAATGTCTTCAGAGCTGTCAGGGTGAGAGGTCTGAGGAGGACCTGCAGCTAACAGCCAAAACAAAGTAAATACTTTTTATTGTATTTTCTTTAAAAAAGAACCCAAGGAGTTTGTATCAGTTTTAGGAGCACATATCCAAGTGGCCTGGGTCACATTTGGAAAAAATTGGATCTGTGTCATTCAGACTGTGTTAAAAGATCAGATACAAGTCACACAGGGGCAAAAAAATCAGATTTGGGTCACTTCAGGCTGCAGACTAGCACACACCCATGGACACTACTGAGACCTACTTGGACCACTGAGGATCACACACTTATAATACACATGGAAATAGAAAAGAAAGTACTGTGATTTAATGTTGAAAAATGCATTCTACTGTCTAAATTGTGTTTTTCTTATCATAATGGTATCTCAGTTGCTATTGAATATCACTCCTGTTCACTTTTTTATACAGTCTATGGCAGGACAGCTGGCGCCCATCACCCAGTCACATGTGATTGGAAAAATAAAAAATAGTTTCCTTGTTTATCTAGATGCAAACGCAGCCTATTTTTCTTCCCCTGAATTCACGAACAATATGCAAACACAGCGAGGGTCATTACAGCTCGGAATCAAAATATTTTGCATGTTTTTCCTCCGGATCTGACTCCCCATTGTTCTTCTAAAACATTCTAATTTTAGCCCGGGAGCTTTTGTCGCGTCGTGTCTTCCTGCAGCCGTACCTGTCAATGCCTTCCCTTTCTCAATGGCTGATCAGAGCTCGCTTTAAACACTCTTACTCCTCTCTCATCTTCCCCGACACCCCGCCCGTCCCTCCATCTCCTCTCGCCGCTTTAATCACGCGACACCTCCCGCCCGGCCCCTCCCCCTGTCGCCAAACCGCCGCCGTCGATGAGCGCCGCAAGTTTTTCAAAGTCTGCTCTTAAAAGCTCCGTCCTGTCAAAGTGGTCAGATCCCATTATTGATCGTGTTATGAAAATGATGCGTTCAGGGACACTGTTCTGGCCGTTCTACATATTTCCCTAACACGGAGATGACGCATTTACATGACAAGGCTCGCGCCGTCTTTCTTATGCATATAAAGTAATTACTTGAATATTCCTCAGCGCGCCTGACAGTCAATATTTGAAGTGTGAGAGGTGTGTAAACATGAGCATATACATAGACATATAGGCAACATTAGCATAAGAGTGTGTGCGGCGCTAACCTGAAGTGGTCTCAGGATGCAGCTTTGACAACTTGTTTTGCATGTGTGTGTGTTGATGTGAGCAGATCAATATATCTGGCAACATCTCACGGTGATGTACGCCGCGACTTCATGTGTCAGTGTGTATGTCAGGGAATGGTTTAGACACACCAGTGCTGCTGTTGGGTCTGTTTGTTTGTTTGTTTGTTTGTTTGTTTGTTTGTTTGTTTGTTTGTTTGTTTGTTTGCTTGTTTGCTTGCTTTTTAAAAAATTTAATATGTATATAAAAATGTATAATTTACAGTTTTAAACAGTCAGATCAAGTCATTTTGGTTTACAAATATTTCACCTTTCAACCTGAAACAAACAAAAACTACATATATAATATCTTCTCTGTCAGTCCAGCCTAACAACTGGCCAATGAACTATGCTCTGAATTACTGAAAAGTCTGCATTTTTACTCTTTCTTGGTGTTTTTTAAAAATATACTGAGAATCACATTTAAACCTGTGTTACAGAGGCTTAACCTGCAGATAGAGACACGTCCAGGTGTGTGTCATTCTCAGTACAAGGACAGACCAGGCCTCATGTCAAATCATTTTATGTATATAACACATTTAAAACAACCATTACAAGTTACATCAAAGTGCTTTACAGCAAGAAACATGTCATAGTGAAACAATAAAACAAATATAAAATATGACATGAAAGAGTGGCTTCAAACCCAAAGATAAAAGTCTAAAGTTGACGACTTCAGAGTGAAGCTCATGGGCAGCTGGACGCCATCTTGAAAAAATGTGTTTTCAAGGAAGGAGGGTTTAAAAAGGAGGTAAAGAGGAGCATGATCTCAGATGAAGAGGGAGGACATTCCAAAGATTAGACTCCACCACCAGAATTCCCTCCCTGAGCTGCAGAGGCTGCACGAGCACTGACTCAGGACTGGTGTTGGTTCTGGGGTTTAGGGAATGACTGTTCAGATCAGAGAGACATTTTAGGTTTAAACCAACTGGATTCCAGCATTGAACTGCCAAACAAAACTTACACCAGTGGTACATCATGTGCAGTGTTTTTGTGATCAAGAATAAATCAGCATCATTATTATCTATATTACACTGTTTTCTGATCTATGTTATGTGATGCCATTTCCTCATAAAAAACACACACCAACCCAGCAGATTTAGACTTCTTCTATCACACAGAACACACACTGTTCCACCTTGTGATGCCATATTGTGATATAGGAAATGCTCCACTGTGTTTTTAAACTCCGTACACCTTCACTAGAATCATTTGGATCATTTCAGACCTCTCCAGAACAAACAACTTGAAAACTACCGCGTCATGACATCACAAGGTGCAACAGAGCATTTGGAGATTTGGAGATGCAGACAGACTAATAATAAAGGGTAACTCAAATATGTGAATGAAACAAACACAACTCCAGATCTGTTTTTAAAGCTCGCTTAAAGCTCACAAGAGTAAATTTAGTGTAATATAGGACCTTTAAAGAACTATACTTTAAGAGCTATACATGATTAGAACATTTTTACCTTGTATATAATGCTGAGATCATTTATCCATCTGTCTCAGATCTCGGATATGACGTCACGTCTGAGCTTCACCACAAAGCAAAATCTGTGCTTCAACTACACAACCTCCAAAGATAATTCAGTATAAGTGAAGTGAAAGTGTTTCGGGTGATAGTTGATCATTTTGACTCGTTAGTTAGCAGGAAATGAGCTAAAAACTCGGGCAACACCGACTACCAAACCCATAGACAGTGATATGGATGCAGTAAAGTCCTACAGTGACACCAAAGCTCCAAACACAATAAAAACAGTTCATACAAGTGACACTGGGCGCAGACATCTTGGATTTTATCTCAGAAATATTGACCCCAAGATCATCCGAGTTCCGAGTAGAGGCATCCGAGTAAAAGGGGCGTGTCAGTGGGTGTCGCTAAGCAACATTCCCGGATCTCTTGAGTCTGAAAGATAAACAAACGCTCCATATATAGAGCTGATTAAGTTTACATTTTAAATCTTAAATATGATTCCATGGTGGCGACAGGATACAAACAAATATTGGAAAAGATTTTCATTTTGGATTATTTTTTCAAACATTGTGACCCACCAAAAAGTAGTACCCCCATAAAGCCAGTACTGTGTTTTATGTACTGCACTTGGACATATCACCTCACAGCGTTATATGACATGACCGTATTGATGTCTTTTTACTTATGAATGATCAAAATAAGTCAGATTCCAAACCCCGGGGGCATAATGTGCAGTTGGGAGGGAGGGGGGCAAAAGACTTATCTCTCCTGCCCTGTCAGCATGTCATACCGTGTAACACCACCGTACATAAGACCCCATCTGCCCTGCACGGGGCAATTACTACAACAAATCACACGCAAACATACTCGTACATAAGCAAGTCGGGTAAAGTGTTTTGCACATGGACACATCAGCAGGATGGTCACCCTAAAGCAGGTTTCTTGGCCAATAAACCTAACAATTTGCACCATGTCTTTTATGGCAGTTATTTTTCATTTTACTATTGAGATCTTTCAAGTAATAGAGAAAATAACAAAACAAAAAAACATATAGAGTTACTACAAAACTACAAAAGACGATCTAACACATGATATACGTTATGCCTTATTTGGCTTCATTTTTGCTACTTATTTAGAATTTATTATTACCATTTATATTTTTACTCTTTGTCATTGTAATATTTTGTGATGTGTGAAATCCTGTGTCCAAATAATGTCCCTTGATCAATAAAGCTTGTCAAAGTGTAAGTAAGTCTTTGTTTTAACATAAACGGTACCATGAACGATCAAGAAACTGACAAACTCCATCAATGTAAGACTTATGATCATTATTAAGAAGTTTTTTGTTTTGTTTTTTTAATGTCACAAATGCTTCTTAGTAATTTTGAGTTCCTTACAGATGAAAATAAACAAATGAGAAAAGAAAAAGTTCATTTTTCCTTTAATTGTGTAATAATTCTGCACGCCAAAAGGAGAAATTCAATTTGTCAACTGGACACAACTTTATTTGTTTGACTATATTTCGCCGCTCATCCAAGCTGCTTCTTCAGTTCTGGCAGCTTAAACTTTTGTCCAGTTGACAAATTGTATTTCTCCTTTTGCCATGAATTCTACCAGGATGACTGAGGGATTTTACACACAATAATTCTGCACATTAATAGTTGCCCTATAATAAGAACGTTTTCAGAACATCTACAAAACCATTCATTCTCCATCTAACATCTTAAACCTGCAGTATGTAACGTTCAGGAGGTGTCATGTCGCCTGCATCATTCTCTGAGAAAATTCAGACCATATTTTGGAACATTCTCCATGGAGATTTGATGTTTTATGCCATACTGTGAAATATTACACCAAAAGGAACAACATTTCTATTGAAGCAAGCAGAAGGAGGCCAAGTAAGAGTCAGGTTTGTGAAGATGCAAGTCTACACCCAGTAAAAATGCATATTTAATATATATTTTCTATGCTATAAAACAACCAAAATGAAAAAGAATCTATTTTTTGGCTAAAAAGCTGCCTACTGTGGCTTTAAAGGCATTTTTCAGCTCCCTCATATATGCAAAATTAGGAGAACTTAAAAATACAATATAATGCCATATTTTTATTTAAATTAAACCTTTGAAAAATGGTGATCTGACTGAATCAATTTCAACTGTACGACATTTAACGGTATAATATTTTACCTGGCGCACCTTGACATACGACCACACAGGCCGCTACAACGTGAAACCGCCATCGCTTAACTTATGAACGAAAAAAATTAAGACCCTCACCCCCAGGACACGACTGTACAGCTTCACCGTATCCGCATGTCATACCGAGTAACGGCCCCAGACAAGGCGACCCGCTCCCCCCGCTGTATTAAACACATACAATAAACACCTCCGCGGAACTGTTCGTATAATCCGCTGCCTGTTTAATTTTTCAGACCTCCTTGAACCATATATCCCGTCGGGGCTTCGGGTCTGGAGACGTGGGCTCGGTCCGGAGTGGATGGATGGCGCTGTCAGGGGCGCGGGGCATTACGGCGGTACCGCGGTGACGGATCTGTACCGGGGAAAGCCTATTAGAGCTGACAGGGGGATGATGATATTAGGGCATCATCATTCAGAAGGCCCCGCCCCCCTCCGCCCTCCGCCACAGCCTCATTCTTCAGACGACACAAAGCTCGCCTGCTCGCTCAAGCCTACTGCCTTTCCTTAGCCACTTACAGTTATATTAGAGCCGTCGCCATGGCAATTGACGCTTCGTAATGAAATATTCTCTGTTTCGAATGGTCCTCAAGATGTCGCCTATAACACGAAGTTGAAACACATGAATATTTAACGGTTCTACATACATTACGCAAAATAGACTCTCATGAGCGTTTAGTCGTGTTCAAATTCAAGCAATAAGTTACCAAAACCATATGGAAGATCATTGTTTCATCAGATTTTGAATTTTAAATCAATTTCTCACTTTTTAACTGTGAAAAAACATGTTTTAGTTGCTTGATTTTAAATATTCAGCACAAATATTTTCAGAAAGTCAAAAATTCACAGTAAAAGATCAAGGATGCCAAGGTCTAAGCAGTCGATCCAAACTGATCTGATCTAACTTCATAACAAGCAGCAAACTAAAATCCAGAATTGCGAACAGAATGAAATATTCTAGGTTTCGGGAGGTTTCAAGATGTCGCCTATAACAGGAAGTTGAAACACATGAATATTTAACAGTTCCACATACATTACGCAAAATAGACTCTTGTGAGCTTTAATTGTGTTAGAATGTTGTTACGTCTTCAAAAATATACCTGGAATTGAGTTTAATTTCATTCACACTTGTTTGAATAACCCTTTATTATTATCAGTCTACATCTTTAAACCTCAAATGTTCATTTGTCCACCAGTTAAAGGGTCAGCAGTGCAAAACTCTGGCAATACAATGAAAAGAGTATGAAAAATGTGTCTGATTTATGATATTATGTTGTTTCCTCATTAAAAAACAGACCTGGAGTTGTGTTTTGTTTCATTCTCACATGTTTAACACAAAAAACCCTCTGTTCCACCTTGTGATGTCATGTGGTACAAAGCGCTCCACTTTGTTTTTAAACTCCATACACCTTCACTAGAATCATTTAGATCATTTCAGTCCTGGAATTGTCGATCTTATGGAAGATAATTTGTTCCATTATATGTTGAATTTTAAATACTGAATTCCTCACTTTGATTTTTTTAACTCTGAAAAAACATGGTTGAATTATTTTTATTCTGAATTTGAGTTGCTAAAAGTTGAAGTGGACTTTTCCAATATATTTAAAATTAAATAAATACATAAATAAATAAATCACCTTTTAAATATTCAGTGCATACATTTTCACAGTCAAAGTCAGTCAGTCTTTTTACTGACTTGCTAATTTTATTTCTTTATTTTATTTTATGTCTCATTTTGTTTAATGTATTAATTTATATTGTGCCTACTCTGTGCAGCACTTTGGAGACTTTTAAGTGTACTTTTTCAATATGTCAAAATAAAACTGTGTTTCTTTTAAATATTTAGTGCATATTTAAAACTCTCAGTAAAAAAAATTTCGCAGCAAAGATCCAAGATGCCAAGGCAGAAGTAATCGATCCTGTGTGAGTGAAGAGGACAGAGGCTGTTTCCTATTGGTCGTTCTCATCTGTGGGCGGGGTTTGAGGTTTGGATGAGGCTAATTCTGACCAATCAGATCGCTTCACTGCACCATTTCCTGTTTGTTACTAAGTTTGATCAGATCACTTTGGATCGATTACTTCTGCCTTGGCATCTTGCATCTATACTGATATTTTTTTACACTCTGAATTTTGACTGAATTTGAGGCCTGCTGAATATTTAGAATTTAAGAAGTTATTTTTTTATATGCAGAATTTTAAACATTTTAAATTTAAGCTACTAAAATTCAGATTAAAAATAATTCAATCTGTTAAAAAAGTAAAAGTGACAGTATTAAACGATATTTAAAATTCAAAATCTAATGGGACAAATTATCTTCACTACGATATGTACTGAGTAAAAGGTAAAATTAGCTTTTAACTTGAAAACTGCCACTTCATGACATCACAAGGTGGAACACAACATACAGGCAATAAGACAGTTTAGCGACCTTCGACAGCAAAAAGAAGAAACAGACAATGTTCTCGCTCCATCTCGAAATGCCACCCCCGCCACACGAATTAAACTGGATGCCCTTTCTTGACGCAAAAACCAAATTTACTTTTACCAATGACCTCTTGTTCAACTGTCAGAAGCATCCATCTCTGCTCTCCTTTCTTACCTACTTCCTCTGGCTCTTATCTCCTTTACCGCCATCATTTCTGATTTCACTCTATCGCTCCATCACTCCTCCTCTCCTCGCCCGTCCCGCTCCCGTTCGGTGTCCCACGGCAAACAAAAAGACAAATCCTGCCCTTTTCTTAGCCCATCAAACATTTAACATTTCATTCGGGATCTTGGCAGACGGGGGTAAAAAATGACCTAATGAATCTTACTTATTGTCGAGGCTGAGCGCGGTCGCGAGCTAAAGATGAGATGGCTGTCTCCGGACCAGTATCTATGGTCCTCCTGGCCTCTCTGCGTTTAACTCATTTTCCAGGAGTTTAAACCGCACCTCGCAGCTACGGAAGATTGTGGCTGTTAAGAGAATCTCAAGGGTAAGTGGGAAAAGTTTGGATTTCGACATTATGCGTGTTGGGGGCTGCAGCCAATAATGTGTCAGGAAAAGAAGGTGGTTTGTAGCACTTTTTAGAGGAATATATTTGACTATTTCTTATTAAATGAGTTCAAACTATAGACAAATGGAATTTTTTTTGGCTTTCTGGATTTCTAGTGAATTGGCCCATATTATCCTAGGAAGTTTTTTTTTTTTTAAATAGTCAATTGCCACTTAAATAACTTGTAACTTTTCTGGTGGAGGGTCCATTAAATAGTTTTCTCAGTGGAGATGTTACTGCTCTGTCGGAAAAGTTCCACAATATGGCTTTAAACAGTTCTACTTTACATGTATTAAATTACATTTGGTTTTATAGCTCAAAAATACCTCGAAAAATAACATTCTGACGGTGAGTGCGGTCGCCTCTCCACAGATCTGACCTGTAACCTGGTCTGGCTTGGTCTCCATGAAGGTAGAAAGGTTTAATGTCTTACTGTGGAACATTCCAATAATTCCAAGGTTGGCAGTTTGAATCCCGCTTTTGACATTAAAACGTCATTGGTGAGCGGTGAGATCCACTGACCCACAGGTTGGGGGTGTGATTCCTGCTCCCATAGATGAATGCTGTTGTTGTGTCCTTGGGCAATACCTACCTCACATCCACTTGTGTTTGAATGTGTGAATGAATGGATGGTTCCTTGTTGTAAGTCACTTTGAGCCGTGAAGGTGGAAAAGCGCTAGAGAGATGTGACCAATTACTAAGGTTCTTACACTGAATTAGGTTGTGATGATACTTTAAAACTTTAGAAACAACAGGAAATTCATATTGATTTATCATTCAAGAGTATTTTTTGAATGATTTATTGTCTTGAACACCGCCTCTAAATGTTCTAAGTTTCAACATCTATCCTGACGTTATCAAAATGATCCAAAAAGATAGCGGACGGTCCCAAAAAATTATTTATTTTATTATTTTTATTTTTCTTTAATGTTTTAATTTTATTTGAAATTTGAAGTGCATGTGTTCAAAGTGATAAAAAATCTGTATATAAATATTCAGCACAAATATTTTCAAGCCTTCAAATTCAAATGATTAAAATGATCCAAAAAGATGAATTATTTTTTATCTGAATTTTAGTTGCTGAAATTTGAAGTGCACGTTTTCAAAGTGTTAAAAATTCTCTATATAAATATTCAGCACAAATATTTTCAAGCCCTCAAATTCAGTCAATATTCAGATTGTAAAATTTGTACTGAAAAAAAAAAATCTGTTGAAATGAGTTTCCTTTATAGGGTGGCTGGGTGCTCCTTGCAGGTAGGAGCTCAGTCACTCAGGAAGAGCTTAGAGTAGACCCGCTGCTCCTTTATCTTAATGTGTCTATGAAGATATATTTAATGCCATATTGTGGAACATTCCGGCCAAAGGAGCAACATGTGGTGCACCATCCATTAGATAAAATAACAGTGCAAATTTTGATTGTTTTTAATGATTTTCTTTTTTGGTGTAGGTTGATATCTCCTGAATTCATTTTTGGTCCGATGTTTTTTAGTCTTTATTTATGGTGGATATAGAACATTGAACAGGCTACAGCAGAACTATCCCATCCACACTCCTAAGGATCAGAATCAGAGTTTTATTTTCAGTGATTCACAAACTACTCACCGACAAATAAAATGTCTGCAAATATCCAGCGCAGTCTTTGTTCTAATACCATTTATTTACTGTGGAAGGGCATCCAGCTGAAAAACCACTTCAATCAATATGACAAGCGCTAAGTCCACAGTGACAGCTTATTGTAGCTTAAACCCAACACTTCACACAAGTCTAAGTGTCTGTGTGCAGTGTAGAAGTTCACATTTACTGGCTTCTGTTCCCAGAGGATTAAAGTTCTCTCCATCGCTCTCTCTGACCCCAAACTTCTCCCCAGGTTCTGCTCCTATTGTCTCCCCCAGCTCTCCTGACCCCAGCCTGACCGGAGCCCTGACCCCAGCGCCCCCTGCAGGAGAGGAGGGGGGTGGGAGCGCGCGGTAGTGACGCCTGCATGCTGGACTTGACAATGGGGCGTTTATGGGGTTTTGTGATCTCACGGTGTCACTGAACTGCTGCCCTTTGAGTTAGTATTAGATTGGAGTTAGTATTAGTTGCATTTGTGTTTGGTAAAGCTTTGATTAGACGCAGTGTTGTTTTAGACCTGGATAGTAGGCCTTAATATTCCTGTTTCAAGGTACAAATGTGTAATTCATACTTGGACATCATGCTGCAGGGTTTCTACATGAGCCCTGTGTCCCCTCTCCCACCAAATTTATCCGAAACCATTCATTTGTCACAGTTTTATACAAGAATTGGCCCAGGTGTTGCTATATTTGACAAGTCTGATCCCTGCCAGCAGTAAAGAGAAAAATAAATTGTCATTTGTTTAGGTAAACTACAGAAAAGTTGCTTAAAAATGACCAAAATAAGACAATGTGACTATACTGACTCACATGTCCGTCATGAATGGGCCGAGTCCATAATTTTCCTTATTTGCAGACTTGTTTCACAATTTTATGATCACCAACCACCACAAACCAGGGTTGTCCCAGTTTTTGCACTGCAATAAAGCTTGCCCAAAATGTAAGATATAAACACTTATATCTAAGACAAAATGACTTAAAAGTAGTGAAATGATCTGTTCAAGCAGCAAGATCATTTTATTTGACAAGTTCTCTTAAAATAAACTCTCTCTAGACTAGAATAAATCAGTCTCAGAACTAATAAGTAGAGAATAAACCTGAAAACAAGATGAATAACCTGATATCAGTCTTAAAATCTTGGCCAGATCAGAGAAATTTGCAGTGTAATATTGAAAATCTGGTCAGACCTGTTTAACAGCACAGATCATATCACCTTTTGTAGTCTAAATCTAAGTAAGCCTAAGTTAGTTCCAGCTAAGTCTGTTGCATTTGTTGATTGTGTTAAAACAAAGCTCAGATTAAAGTCTAACTTGAGTGACAGAGCTTCAGACAGAGCAGTGCTTCCACTTAGCTCTGATGTATATTAAAGAACCAGTCTACAATACAGCCTTTCATTTACCTGTATAATAGTGCTTTAGATCAGTGTTTCCCAGATGTTTTTTTTCTGGGGACCCATATTTTAAAAGTCACAAACCTTTGCGACCCAAGTCAATATTGAATTACTTTATAACAATATTCATTCATATATTAAAACAGAGTGGGCTAGTATATGATGTTCTGTTATAACTCCATACGAATGTGCAAATGAACCAGAGCTCAGCTGATCCTCGTGTGGACTCGCATGTGCTTAAGTTTCACTTTTGTTTTCTTCATATACCCTCTTGAAAGTAAAGGCAGCACATGAAGCACGTGCTCTTTGTTTTGGTAAATTTACGTTTCTACTGCGCCTCAGTTCACGCAGACGCACACTCCACACTGGATATTACCACATTTATTTGGAAATGACACATTTACCAGGACCAGGAGTTTAGTTCATGTTCTGTGTTTGGCTTCAGTTTTACGTGGACACTACAGACTGAACAGATGTGGATTTATTATTACACACTTTGACTTTGAGGCTCTGTAAAGGACTGGGTGTGTTTCCAGGTTGATCTAAGTTTCACGCTGCAACTGTTTTTTCATCTCATCTGTTTCACTAGTAAGAGACACACTGCACTTTGTTTGGACACATGTAGCACTGCCTTAAGATGTGATGCTGTTTGTGCCTTTGACTTTGTGGTGTATTTATAGGTGCACTGACACTCGCATTTAAAGCCAAGGAAACCGAAAATTGGCAGTGAAAGAAGTTTAGTTTTGCAGTATCAGTACTTACCGGAGTTTTGGTACCAGCCTTAGGAGTTGGCGAGGGGGGAGGGCTGTGCTCTGCAAGATTAACTATCTTAGTTTCATAAAGACCCGACATGTAGATCGTGACAAGAAGACCCCAGAAAAATCTCTTGCAGCCCAGACTTTGGGAAACACTGCTTTAGATAACGGTCTGAGGGAAGTGTTTCTTTATCTGGTTTGTCCACAATATATCACAGTGTCACAGTCATTAGCGCTTCAGCCTCACAGTGAGAAAGCTGTGGGTTCAACTCCCGGGTGGCGTGTGGAGTGTGCATGTTCTCTCTGTGTCTGCTGTACATAGACTTCCCTGAAAATGCCAACAAGGATACATAAATAAATCAAAATGCCTTGTTGAGGAAAAGTGTTCCGACGCCCCGCGGTGGAGAAAGCCCCGGAAACAGCCTTGTAATTTCTAAAAGGCCAAAGCGCCGGACAGAGATCTGAAAAGCAGATTACCCTATACATAGTAACACGGGTCAGAGTGTTAAAATGTCACTCCAGTCGGCGCCCCCTGCTGTTAAACTGTACATAATGACTTTGATTGGTCTGATAGCTTTGAATGGGCTCGTCAGCTCACGTCTGCGCCGGCTAAAAGGTCTTGGTGTATTCTGGTGTATTCAGATGACCGGAGCGCGCCCTTTGATCGAATGCATGAGCGAGAGTGCATGTGTCACGTGCACGCCCACACCTCTTTATCTGCCCCCCCGATGCCCCCCCTCACCTGCACTCTGACCGCTCACTGCTCAGACACCTCCACCGCACTATTCCAGGAGCTGTAAGAGCAGTTTTCCACACAAAATAACTGGCTGATGCTTTAGGAACAGCAGGATTCTTAAAAGGCCAATATTACGCTATTACCATTACAAGTACCCCCTGGGAAGTGCTCGCGGACCCCGGGTTGGGAAGCTAGTACATGGATCAACCATGTATAAGGATTTTCACCAGGCAAATTTAGTTTCTGTTGAGCTTTTTGAAGTATTTACAATGTCAGGTGCATAAATCTATGTTTGACATTTATATGAAGCATTTTTAGTGATTTTTTTAATGGACATGCATTGGCTACAACCTTAAAAAAAATATTTATTTACTCAATGTTAATCTAAGTTCATGCATGTGAATTGGCTACGATCTTAAAGAAAGTCATGTGGTGCGGCTGAGAATAACATTAAAACTGATTTATTTACTCAATGTTAATCTAAGTTCTGAGTCATACGAATCTGATATTGAGATTTGAAAACATGAAAACATGACATTTGGAAAAATGGACACGCTCAGGCAATATTTGTTTAGAAATATCGATTCAAGAAAGATGAAATTTTGTTTAGAAATCGATTCAAGAAAGATGAAATTTCATGTGAGACTAAAAACACAGAAAAAAAAGAAAAAATGTGAATAGATTTAGAGAGAGAATCATGAGTTAACGGTGGACAGTCGCACCACATGAACATTTGACACTTTAATAATAAAATGGAGGTCAGAGGTTCTACAGGGATAAGAAAAACACAGGATTTGTGAAAAAATGATTTGGTTCTATGGAGGTCAGAGGTTCTACAGGGATGTGAGGAATTATTATGAAATTTAACTGAAGAAAGTGCAATTGGACACACACCATGTCATTGACCCACATACAGCTTTAGAATCATTTGCGAACAATAAAATGTTTTATAATTAGAGTCAGCGTGAGGTGGTTTGCATTCTGAATTCTGTAAAATATGGTTGTAGTTCTGCTGTAGCCCTCATTTGGAAACAGCTCTTTAACCTTAATAAATCGTGACTTAGGACTTTGCAGACAATGCAGATGAATGGGAAAATAACATCAATTTGGAGATATCAAGCTGAAATGACTAAAATACGGAATGGATATTACTTACAATAATATAGCAAACTAAATTTCACCAAAAACATCTAACTTTGCCTAATTATTTTGGAGTTAAAACTTAATTAGAATTAGATCCTTCTGAATGTTTTGTCAAAATCTTGATACGTACAAGATTGTAAAGTTGAGTGGGTGTATGTAGGTGCTAATTTTAGGGGGAAAATATATTTTGAGAAAGTTATAATGATCGAGAAGTTGTTTGGAAGTTACAAAGTCCTATATAAGGCTATATACACAAGTTGAATAAAGTCGATATTAAAACATTTTTCAGCGCAGAGTGGACATTTTGTGTTGTTTTCATGTGAAAGCTTGATAAAAAAAACAGTTGAAAAGTTGAAAAAAAAGCAAAAAACAAAAACCCTTTAGGGTCTGTGTAGCATTTGTTCTTTTGAATTTCAGTTAAGAAGAAAACACAATAAAATGGGAAAACAGTTTATTTCATTATTCCGTGTTAGTGTGAAAAAAACAAAAAAAACCCTAAACAAACAGATTTTGACCTCTACTTCCAATATTTAATTCATATTTCATTTAAAGTTTATTTCAAAAAACCTTCTCTGAGCCTATTTTAAGTATGATGTTTTATTCTTTCTGGTTTAAAGGCTGCCTAAAAAAAAAACTTTACAATTTTGTGGGAAAACATGACGTCTTCTTTTACAGTGATGAGTTAACTTTTGCGTTTTAGAAAGTCATTGTTGAACTCCATGACGAGAAACAAGAAGCAGCAGCGATAAAATGTTTAATAAGTTCAGTTGACACAAAGCAGCAGAACATCCGGGGAAAATAAACCAGAGAGAATAAAATATCCAAATTGAAATAGGCATGGTGACTGTTTTTTGATTGGTGTTATTTGAAACTTTAAATTAAATATTGGAAATAGAGGTCAAAATCATTTTTATTTATTTTTTTGACGCTGAAACGAATAAATAACAAACTGTTTTCCCATTTTATTGTTTCTCATTTTTAATTGAAATTCAAAAGTACAAATGGTACACAGACCTCTTATCTGCAGGTAAATTTTCTTTTCTATTGGGGGTCCATCACCTGCTTGTTTCTATGGATATGTCATCGCTCTGCTTAGAATGTCCCACATTAGGACATTAAACTTTATATTTACTCAATCACAGGTGGTTTTAAAGCTCAAAAATACCTAAAAAACAACATTCTGACTGTGAGCCGGGTCGCCTCTCCACAGATCTGACCTATAACTTGGTCCTGTATGGTCTCCATGAAGATAGAAAGGATTAATGCCATACTGCGAGACATTCCAGACAAAAGCAAGAACATCTCCATGGAGAAAAACACTGGTACTGCGAGATTCCAGACAAAAGCAAGAACATCTCCATGGAGAAAAACACTGGACGGAACCTCCACCAGAAAAGTTACAACCAACCAGCAATCCGAGCCTCACCGAAACACCTCATTTCCTTTATTTTCTCGGCGGTATTATTTTCACAAACAGTCCGATAATGTAGCTTTCGTAAGACTTCTCACCCTGTCATATTTAAGCTTCTCCTGTGATCATCTCCGGAGAGGGATTACCAAGCTCTTAATACGTCTGCGTGATCAAACCGGCCAGGCGACGTCAACACATTTATGCAAAAACGCCGTATCTGTCCGCCTTTCCCATTTACCGCCCGCATAGGCCTACTTAATACCGTATAGACATTTTCACCATGAAGCAATTAAAGGATTACCGTAAAAAGGAATTGACTCCGTTGTGTTTAAATTGTATGAAATTCCGCGTCGATTCCGGTTGGCTGACTAGCGAAAACGAAAAAAAAAAAAAACGCATTTCCAGACGCAGGGACAACACGGCGCGGACACTGCAAACAGCTTAATTCGATCGGCTTTGTGGAAAACGGTCATTTGCGGGAGATGAATTGTAAATGTTGACAGTGGAATTTGGGATGTGTGTTTTACATGATTAGCGTAGCCGGGGGTCCAATAACATGCTAATGACAATACGGCAGTGTGTGTAATCAGAATGTGTTTGGGGAGAGTGGTCAAATGGACGATTCCGTAACTGTTCTTTAAAAAACGTCCAAATTACGTTGTTTTCGGATTTGTTTAAATGTCGTTTCTTCATCGCGAATGTACCTGGAGTTGCGTTTTGTTTCATTCACATGTTTAACGCGCAAACTGCATATGTAAGCTGAGTTCTGATCTCAAACGGAAAACAGTTCCTTTTGGTAATACAGGAAGTGCTCCATTGTGTTTTTAAATTTTTTTACTAATTATTTGGATCATTTTTCTACTAAACTAAAGGCATCAGTGGAAGAATTACCCGATTTTGATGCATTAAAATTGAAAAACTTTTTGTTTGGGGGTCCGTCACCTGCTTGTTACTATGGATACGTCATTGTTCTACCTGCAATGTTCCACAGTGTGACTTTAAACAGCTCTACTTTGCATTTATTCAATTACAAGTGGTTTTATAGCTCAAAAACACCTAGGAAAACAAACATTCTGACTGGGAGCAGGGCCGCCTCTCCACAGATCTGACCTGTAACTTGGTCCGGTTTGGACTCCATGATGAAAAAAAGGTTTGATGCCATACTGTGGAACATTCCAGACAAAGCAATAAGTATTTTTGACAGATTCTCCACCAGAAAAGTTGGTGCAGGTTAAAGTAAAAGTACAGATACAGGAGTAAAAAAATACTCAAGTAAAATATCACATGAAAAACGCTATTTAGGTAAAAGTATTAAAAATGTATTGAGAGCGTTAAAAGTAAAAGTATTTCCTGCATATTTTGAGATCTAAAAAAGCTTCAAATGTAGTGATTTTGATAAAGAATTGTGCTGAATTTTGAACAATAAAAACTAAATATTTTATTTTCTGTCACTTTTTATCTGTGTATTTTTGTTTGCTCAAATTATTCTGTCTTTTCAGCAGATCTCAAAAGTAAGAGAAAGTACAGATACCTGCTCATTAAAGTAGTGTAGTAAAAGTAAAAAGTATGCACAATTCTTCACTGCTTTTACTTTGTTACGGTGCACCACTGACTGAAAGTAAAAAGTAGCATGTTCACAATTTTTTAAGCCTCCGCAAAATATCTAAATAAATATCGTCCTGTGAGATTCATATGGAAAAAATATCGTAGTGAGAGATTTGGATATCGTTCCATCTCTAATGTTTAGTTTTTATTTGAATTTTGCACTTCAGCTTTAAAAACTTTTCAAGCTATTTAAAAACATTTTAGAATGTCACTCGTTATTCTGAATAATATCGTAAAATCGTGAGCTTTCCCATGATATCGTAATAAATATCATACCGTGACATTCATATCATATCGTGACACTTGGATATCGTTACACCCCTATTAATAATACATCAGTCCAGTTGTATTATTCTATGTATAACCAAAGTTGCTGTGAAATTGGCTGATTTTGAAGCAAATAATTCCTCGTCAAAAGCTGAAAGGGGCTGTTAATTTGAAAATTATTGCTTCCTGCACTGCAAATTTCTCTGACATGAAGATAGATTTTAAAACTTTTTAAAACTTATATCAGGTTATTCATCTTGTTGTCAGATTTATTCTCTACTTACTAATTCTGAAATGGATTAATTCTAGTCTAGAGGGAGTTTATTTTAAGAGAACTTGTCAAGCGAAATGATCTTGCTGCATGGACGGATCATTTCACTACTTTTGTGTCATTTTTTGTTAGATTTAATTGTTTAGATGTTAAATTTTATGGCCATGTTTTTGCAGTGTGACATCACAAGGTGGAACAGAACATTTTAAGCTTTGGAAATATAGATTCAAACATATGTGAATGAAACAAAACACAACTCCAGGTAGATTTTTGAGCAAAACAACTAAAAGAAGCAGGGTAAACTTTTTCCGCTGTCCGCACCATTACCAACAACCACCTCACACATGCACGCACACGTTTAAATTATTTTCGCTCTTGTCTGGTGCGTAACAATAAGTAATAGTGATCCAGCGGTGATTGATGGGCTGTCCCGGTGCACGCTCACTCCCTCTGACAGTCTGACAAGTGCCCGGGGGATCCGCACACATGAAGACATCAGCCCGCCCGCCCGCTAATGCCGCCCGCGATATCTGCAGCCGGACGCCAGCTCGGATCCTCCTGAGTGGCGTCGTCAAAAGGAGGGGGCGGGGCTACGTCTGACCCGCATCTGCATATCTGTCATAACCGACACGGTGACGGGACAGGAAGAGGAGGAAGAGGAGGAGGAGACGGGAGGTGGAGCGTTTGAAGCGGTGAAGATCTCCGGGGAGAAAGCTGCCGTCGCGGTGGGCTCGGTTTGGTCGGTCGTCACGGAAATGGGACGGGATGTTTTTGATGTACTTTGGGCTTAAGTGGTGTTGTCACGATACTAAAACTTCAAACTCAAGTTCAGTATTAAGGAATAGACTCTCGATACCGTGATGATAATAAAAACACTCTTATTCAGACAATAGAATGTGATTTTCAACATTAAATTGTAGTACTTTCTTCTTCTACTTTTCTTCTTTTAGTATTAATACTTGCTCAAATTAACATCTAGTTTCAATACTAGTATGTGCTGGAATTTTTTGTATTGGTTGTCCAAGATACACTGTAAGAAATGTTAACAAAAACACACACTATTGCTTGTCTAATTCTTTAGTCTGACAAAAATAGGCTATAGGTTCCTTGGGGTTTTTTTGGTTGACAGCAACAGCTGACCACACCTATGGGAAGTAGCAACAGCTGATCACACCTATGGGAAGTAGCAACAGCTGAACACGCCTACAAGAAGTAACAACGCTGACCACTCCCACAGGAAGTAACAACAGCTGACTACACCTACCACGCCTATAGGGAGTAATATCAGCTGACCACACCTATGGGAAGTAGTAACAGCTGACCACGCCTA
>KN489642.1:9234-26230 GCA_000787155.1 Scartelaos histophorus
GCGTCATTCTCCACTTCTCCGCGCTGTAATTCTCCTCAGACCACAATAAAGTTTCTTTTGAAGAAGTGGACACACACACGTCCTCACCATTGGTCTTGACTCACGCACACACGCTGCGTCGCCCCTCGTGCGCCGTCCTGTTGAAAATTCCCCGGGAAGCGCCACTCGGCTGGACCTGGCCTTATTATTGCAGCTCTTTTCACAAGAGGGATTTATTAACACGTGTGGACTATTTTCCTTTCTTATTCATTTCGCATGAAAAGTTTTTTGTTTCTTCCGGGCACGCGTACGCCGATTATTAAACACATGAGCGTCTCTTGAGGTACATCTGGCATGGATGAAGTTTTCGTAAAAATGTCGCAGAAACTTTCTAAAAGAATGAAGTAACCGCTATGGAGCCGGACAATGCCGTTTACTCCACAAAGAAATGCACTGGAGTTTGGGGGTAAGTTTACAACCTATATAAAGATAACATTCACTTTTTTGAATACGTTTTTATGCGTTTTCATGCGCTCGGATGGAAGCTATACTTAAAATAGAAAACACGAAGAAAAGATTAACGTTTTACTGTTAAATGGTCTGGGTGTCATGACAACACAGTCTATATGTCTAGTGCTATAAACAGGCTATAGGATGTATCCTGGTCTCTTATGTCCTGTATTCTGTCCACTACACGGAACTGATCTGAAGTGGGACATACATCACTGGTGCTCTCTTACTCTCTCTTACGCTGTTTCTGCCTCCTAGTGTCAGCTGTTTGGCTAAAGGTCCCACTGGGAGGTAATAAATCTTGCATCATGTTGAAAAGTTTGTCTTCGCAAATCAGACAAGACTCTATAGGAGACACGTGTTATGTAAGAGCTGTGAATGAGCAAGAAGAAACTTTCAACTGGGAAAACTACATGCCTCACAGTTAGCCTACAGATTTCATTCATATGTTTTACTGGATTGGCAAGATTTTTATTTTTTTTATTTTTTTAACTTTTTTTTTACTTTTTATGAATATTAATTTATTTTAGACAGTTCATTCAGGTCAGGTAGACACGGTTGGTCTGCTGTGTGATACTGTTAATTTTACCTGCAGTCCTATTGCAAACAACTATTATTTTGGAATTATGTATTAATCTGCCAATCTGCAAAGGTCTGCAAAACTGCCATAATTTAAACACTTTACAATTGGACATTAAATAAGTTTTGTGGCAGGTGTGACCAGCCACATTCAATACAATTTTGTTGCTTTGTTGCTATAGTTTCTTTGATTAGAATCAGATTTAGTATATTCTGGTGATGTTATCAGTTCATTCACACTGAACACGTTTTTTCTGACATTCATCCAAAGTTGTTGTGCAGCATTTGCAATAGTCAAATTACAGCTATTGTGAAATTTAGATCAGAGCCCTGTTTATACAGTCATGCCACTTCTGCTTTTTAGAGGTTCTGCAGATGAGCAGAAAATGATGAATATGAATTAGTAAAGTCAGTTTGAAGTAATTTTATGCATCAGCTGGGTTTATTACCCCTGTTACATTTTGTTGACCAACATATCATTTTTTTACATACTTACGTAGTCATTTTTACATAATATCTCTTTCCTTGTTTTTATACAGGAAAATCCACATTTGTTTGGCTATACTTTGTTACGGCTCCATCTCAAGACTAACCCAAGCACAAGGTGGGTAATGTAAATTTTTAGTGAATTACATGATATTTGTTTGTTTTATTTAAAACATTAAAGTTATATTTCTTACCCTCTGTTTTCACAAAAGGCTTAGATGTCCTAAAACAGCTTGGGCTTTGTGGGAGCCTTGCAGGGCTGGCATCATCAGGCAGCAGGCCCAATGGAGTCGCCCCCTGCAGGTCTGGAGTTCTCCTCACGGCACAGACACAGGTCCAGGCTCCTGTGAACTCTGTTTTCCTCACTCCTTTCAATCTCAGCAATCTCTCACTAGTCTTCACGCTCTCAGTTCATCGCATCAACAGTGCATTTATTTTCTCTATTTTGTCTAAGGAAAGGAAAATGCAACTTGGAGTTCAGCTTAATCCTCGAGGGCTTTCTGTCCACGTGGGGCAAAGAAGTTTGGTTAGTTTTGACTATGATGTTTATGACGGCCAGTGGCATAATATGGCTCTGAATATTGAAGGCCAGCTAGTGTCTTTGGTCACATTTTGTGGAAGGAAAAACATGTTTTTGAAACTTGATTCTAAAATAGTGGAGGCCATGGATCCAGAAGGTTTTTTCTTTTTGGGAGATAATAAGAATGGTGCATCACCATTTGAGGGAGCTATCTGTCAGTTTGACATCTATCCCTCTGCTAAGGTAGCACAAAACTATTGTGATCATTTAAAAGAACAATGTCGACAGACTGATGCATTTCAGCCTTTATTTTCACCCCTACTCCCTGTTGATACAAAAAAAACTAAGATTTTAACTGAGCTTTGCAGAGATGATACTTTCCTTAGACAGTCAAGGACTACAGTGGTTTCGACTGACTACCCTAAAATGTTGAACACAACATTTACACATCAGGATGTAAATATTCCAACACCAAGTTCTGTAACTGTTTTGTCTCCGGATCATGATGGATCAGAAATGTCTCTTAAATATCATACACCTCAAACACGGAATGATAACCCTGGAAACAGCTTCAAGGAGGGACAACAAGACCTGTCTTCACAATCAGCTTTTTCTGCGTCACCTAAGGAAACACATTTATTTGAAACCACTACAACATCTTCACCCGTATTTGTCACAGATACCCCCCAGCCTGAGACTGCAACATCTTTAAACAGTGCCAGCGGGCAAGAGGCCAAAGCCACGCCCATTTGGCTCAACTCACCACCGGCTGCAGATGACTCTCAAACATTTGATGTGGGACCCACTCAAGTTTCTCTGTTAGTTGGACCACCAGGGCTGAGGGGCGATCCTGGACCCCCAGTGAGTGTCTGTCACATGCTGCATTTTTCGCTGTTCAGAATGATTATAGTATACAATCTCTGACATGCCATATTTATATTCTTGGCAGTAAATGCATTATAACCAATATTGTATTTCATTCCTTACAGTTTATGTGCTCAAATTACCTTTTGCATTTGGATTTATTTTAGCAAATGTAAGTAGTACATTGTAAGCTTATAGTAATCTAGTATTGATCTCCCATAAATAATTCAGGACCATGGACAGTGCATAGTTGAAGAGTGCCAGAAACAATAAAGGGTAGTGTATTGAGCCGACCCAAATCTGACCCGTATCATTGAGGCCAACAATACACGATCAAGCCTCACTATTAGGAATGTCACTATATGTAAAATGTAAGTATTATAATTACATCTCCATAGTTATTCATGATTATTGCCATTTTAATAAAAAGTATAGTTTTCACAAGATGTGATAAAGAAAAAGGCCAGTGCACTAGGCTGACAACTATTCATACTGGTTACAGCCTGAGTCAGGAGAAAATTACATTTTGAGGATTTTTAGCAAAGTCAGACATCTCAGATCGACCTTCTCATTAGACGTGACCTTTCAGAGCTGTGCTAATCCATGTATGAAATGACTTGAAAGCTAGCTGATGCCCGTAATGAACACACTCGGACCTCCCTGCCAGTGAGTCAGACTTACAAAGCTCCAGTGGTTGAGGATGAAACAAAAACCGCTGTTCAGAGGGACAGCTGCAGAATCCTCTAACAAGAAACTGTCATGTCCACCACCGTTTCAACTCATATGCCTTTGTCTGAGAATTTACTGGAGGATTAGAATATTGTGGTGTGTGATCTTCTTTAGCTTTGTATAACATTTTTAATATGACATTTTTGTTATAGGGCCTTCAAGGTTTTCCGGGGTTACCAGGAAAGCCAGGGAAAAGAGGAGCAGTTGTAAGTGGTCTCCTAGAGCCTTTCATCAAAATTATGATTTATATCATATGTATAATTATATTAAATCCAATAATTTAGATTGATTATGGTGACTGGTTGGGCATCACTCAGAAAAATTCTTGGCTTAAGTTCACTGCAAACACTTGATAATCGGTCTGAGGCTCATTTGTAAAACTGAGCGCAACATGAAGCCCCAAATTTGTCTCTAAAATAACATTTTTAAAAATCAGTCTGCGAATGTGAGGTCCCAGTGGACAAACCCAGATATGCAGATGTTTGGAAACACTATACTCTTTAATAAAAGATCACTTTAAAATTTCTTTACCAAGTTCTCCATTTACATTTTAGCACTCATTTAACACTGATTATGTTCATTTAAACCTAGATATTTCACACTCATCACCAGTCATGATCTATCTGACTATGAATCTTTGACCTGTGTTTGGAAAGAAAGTTCATTAAAACAATTTTAGACTATATCTGTAACCTGACCACTTGATCCAGTGGTACACTATTCCTTATGCAGCTCCTGTTGTGGTGTTTCAATTTAACAGACTCCCAAAGATTTATGAAACCTTTGAGATTTCTTCAGCTGAACAAGTGTCTTATTACAAAATGTGTCAGCCTTACCACTATGTAGAAAAGTAGAAGTAGCAGAGGTAGCATTCCAACTGATTAAAATTAATAAAAGTGGACCTTGTAGGAAATGAAATAAAAAGTATAGTATACACCAAGATCTTTGTTGAGGTAACTTTTAATGTCCTACAGTACAGTGTATAATTTTGTTTGTATTGAAACTTAAGTATTAGCAGTAGAATTGTAATCCCTCCAATTACATGTGCTGTGAATTTGATTAGAGTTAAGACTGCCACACTACTGGATTTTAAAAATGATTTTTAAATATGCAACAAAAAGTGCACACCACAGACACAAGGAGAATCTCATGAGACTTAAAATCTTCGATTGCAAAGAATGCAGCTGGATAGTTGTGGGCATGATTGTGTCTACTCTTTCCTGTCTACAGTAAAACCACTCCCTTTGAGACTCTTAAGTGTTCAAAAGATCAGAGCTGTGTTATTATTATTGCGATATTAGTGCAATATTGTAGATACATGATTTTTAAAGCATAAAATACAGAGGAAGTGGAGTCACTATCTTTAAACTGCAGCTTCCTCTCGATCTGTGCGCTGTGTGGATGTAAGCAGACACACGAGAGGAACTTTTTACACATTTTTACTTTAAAATAATGCCTCAATCTGGATTAATGGCGCAGTTTTGTGAACTGGAGGTCATTATTTGCGGAGGACAGTTTCTATGGATAATATGGATGAGATGCTGCATTTTAGGAGAGGGTAGTAATTAACAAATTATTTTCGCTATTTCCATGTTTGTATCTTGTGCCTCTCTGTCTGTCACTCTGTCTTCTATTGATGCTTTGTTTTACTGGCTGTGATTGTAGCGTTGCTGATGTTTGATGGTTACAATCTGACACTAACGACACCACATACACAAAGAGTTCACACGGCTTCAAAATCTCACATGAAGACAAAAAGTCGGGTCACGGAGAAGAAATTGCTGCCAGAATCAGGCAAATTCTCCTGTAGTGTGTGGCGGCCTTTAGGATAGGGATTGTGTATATATGCAAATGTGAGTTCCACTATGGATTACCTAGTCAGTTTGCAATTGATGGTTGATTTTGGTAAAAGATTTATTGCTTGGCTTTCAGAATATCTCATCTAACTACATAATAAATCACATATGCCCCAAGTGTGTGATGCAAAGTCACTCTGAATTATGGTATGACATATGAGTGGCCTTCACTTTGTGGCACCCATGAAACCAGTGGAAAGTGAAGAGGAAAATCAGAGTCATAAGTCATAACACAGAGAGACAGGTGGATGATGGAGGCCGGGCTCGTGCTCTGTAGACTATTACAGACAACCTACAACCTATGACCTTACAGCCCAAGTGAAGGGAATGACTGTGAGAATATCTGTCAATCTTACTCAGATTGTTTTACAGGGTCCCTATGGTCCACATGGAAGACCAGGCCCCACTGGCTCTCCTGGACTAAAGGTAATAATATTGACACACCAGATAAACATGTTTAAACATTACACAAGGCTGTCAGTCTTTAACCTTACAAGCGTGCTCTGAGTAAAGCATGTGTGCAAGCTCTCTGAGTTCATCATAAACCTTGGCCAGGAACAGTTTGACCCAAAAACCTCTAATGTTCTTAAAGCATTTTAGTATCCAGCATATTCACTTTCATATAACACTCCATTTGTAATGTGTCAAATTTACTGCTTGCCTAGAGTTCATATGTTGCATTTGATTAATTACTGTGATGTTCCCATCTCGTGTATGAACAGTGACTTATCAAGGATCTGATGTATTTTTGCCTGATTTAATTTGAAAGTCTGTGATTTCTTGACTGCTCTTTCTCTCACACTGTGTAGTTAAAAGTTGAATACACAAGTCCCAGAGCCTGAAAAGGCAAAAGAATGTAGAGAGTCGATCCCCCATCTCTCCTCTCTGGGCCGGTGTAAACTGAAGCACCTAAGGGCATAAAAGGATTGGTTTGTGTAAATATTTTGTCTCATGGCCAATAGAGGGCGAGCTGCTCACTGCGAGCTTTTCTAGGGATGTCACTGATGTCATCATGTGCTCTTTTATCTTACAGGGAGAGAAGGGAGACCCTGGACTGTCCCCTGGTCAGGCCTCCAAAGGAAAAAAAGTATGTGTTCATTCATCAGTATATGATGTAATCTACATTAGAGGTTTTTATAAAAAACTTCTGTGGTTCTGTGACAGTGGTTTTAATGCCAGATACTAATGTAAACCCTCTAGGGAGAGCCTGGTACTATGCCCATCCATGGAATACCTGGCACTGCTGGAAAAAAGGTAGAGCTGTTAGAACAGTAAACACCCTATACTACACTTTGATTTTAATGATACAATGATTTACAGCTTTACGTGCAATACAAATCAAATCAAACGTTGTTTCTATCACCAGGGGCAGAAAGGTTACTCCGGCTCACCTGGCCTTCCTGGTGAACCTGTAAGTATTTTACCTAGGTCAGATATATTGTCCACAGTAATGTACCTTAATTTATATTCAAGATTTTGTTGTATAGTAACTAACCAGAATGTGCTTTTCTCAAGTCTACCCTTCGTTTGTATGCACAGGGTGAACGAGGAGAGGAAGGAAGTGATGGCGCCAAAGGCTATCCTGGAAGGCAGGTGCAGTAAATCTAGTAATAAGATGCTTGTTATGATGGACCACACACATTCTGTTACAAACATGAAGACACACACATAAACTATCAGACTTTATTGGGAATTTCAACATTTCATCTTGCCTTGAAAAAGCAAATGCAGGGCTATATCAGTGTTTATTAAGATCACCATTAGCTTCTACTATTCCAAACATCTTTGTGAGATTGACCCTCAAATGAAATGTTTCTCCAGAGGATTTAAATAACCCACCTCTGTGTTAAAATGAAAAGAAAGACACCAGGAAGCAACATTAATTAAAAACAACTCAAAGATGCAGAATCAGTTACTTTACTTTGTTAGGAAAATTAAACGCTTTGTAAGTCTGTGAAGTGAGTGTCTCTGAAAACTATTTTAAATGAGTCTATTAATTGACCAAAACAAAGTATTTCTAAAGAATTTCATATATAAGTTCGTATATATGCTGTATACATCTCTCACTACCTTTTACTGAAGGCATAGTAGTAGTTCAGTTAAAAGAAATTATGTTATTGCTTTGTTCTGCTGCATTTAGGGTTTACCTGGGCCTTTGGGGAAAACTGGACCAAAAGGAGTCCAAGTAAGTGTATTCAACAAAATGTAGTGTATGTTGTAATTGTTTTTAGGGGTGGGTGAAATGCCAGTACACATGTTTAATTGCCAAAATCATGCTGTTATCACAGTTCATATGATTGGAATCTTTTCAGCTTTCAATTCACATTTCATTGTGACTGGTTAAATCTGAGTAGTGTATGATGAAAGCTGACTAATAGGAAGAGAGGATGCCGATAAGTGAGAGCTGCAGAGAGAGGCCCTACATTGTGACAGAATCAGATCACCATTTTTTAAAATTGTCATCTTGCTCACCCCTACTTGCTTTCAAAATAAACCCTTTCTTCTCACATTTAGGTCAATTTCCTTCATGGCCGGTCCATCGGAGATCCCTGATGTGAGGGTATGTGCCCTTGGACTACATCGTGGAAGCAAGCACCATGCAGTCCATGGGCATATACACTTGCCTCAAGGCCTAGCTCTTCAACACACATGTTCAGCAATGACAGTATGTTAGCCAAGATGTTAAACTTTGCTAAGGGTAGGTCTGTCACGATAACAAATTGAAGTTTGACAAATAAATAAAGACGATAAACAAAAATACTGAAACTAATTTATGCCATTGACACAAAAACCTTATAGCAGATTTAAACTACATATTCTACAAATTTGTTACAATATTGTTAAAAAACACGACCTGCAATAAATAAAAAGCAGACTGAAACACTTAAGTACTTAAATTGCATCTGTAGTGAGTCATAGAAATAAATAATAATAATAATAAAAAAAAATTGCAAAGAAAATTTACACACGATAAATACTAATCCAAAAAATATAGTTCCAGCTTTCATATATTGAATGATAAGTCGATATAGTAATTATCGTGACAGGCCTAACTAAGGATGCGTTCATATTTGCACATTCACCACATCAAAACTGTGACTAAAGTGGGACTTAACACAGAATGAAACCTGGACTAGATCAGGACTAAACCAGGAGTTGAATGGGCCCAAACCAAGTCTACATTAGGACTCAAACTGGGCCCAGACCGGGACCAAACAGGGACTGGTGTTGGGACTAGTAGCATTTCATTACTGTCACTCAAACACATACTCTTACAACTGATCCATGAATCTCTTAATTATTTATGTTTTTTATTCATCCTTTTAGGGCCACATTGGTATTCCTGGTCATTTTGGCTTTCCTGGTGATGAAGGTGACAGAGTATGTATTATTCAGTAGGGAGGGGAGAGATGGTTGAATATTGAGTAATTTAGAATAATTAAAGTGTAGTCTTTAAGTGGATTCAAATAGAAGTGCCTGGTAATAACTCCAATTGTTATGTATTACAATGTCTTCTTTTTGTGTTTTAGGGACTTCCAGGAGTGCATGGGCAGAAAGGGAAGATGGGTCGGCCGGTAAAGACATCATACAACATTGCTAGTTTTGCACATAAATGCATGTCACAAAAGTCAAGTCAATAACACTGTCAAAAAGCTTGCATTTGGTCAGTGTCTTTTTGAACCTTTTTGAAGCTTTTAGTATTTAGCTAGTACCATATTAAATTATACATAACTCAGTGGTATCCAGTGATGCCTGGGATGGATTATAACATAAGTAGAATATTTCCATTATGCCATAAGTAGAACATTAGTAGCAGATTACTTAACTATGACACTCAGGTATTTCCTAGGGCACACAGAGCATGTATCAGCACTGTTCTGTTTCCTGTGTGCGCTTGAGTGCTGAGCCTGATGTGGTTCACTCTGTGTTGACCTTGGCTCTGTGACAAACTCACGTTCAGTGTGTGGCCTCTTGTTCTGCCTTTAACAGAAGAATTAAGAGCAGCTGTCAATGGAAGCACTGTGTCAGCATTTCCAAAGTCTTTATACTGCGAGTGTTTAGGCAAATGCAGGGGCCTGGTTTGTGAGGGGCTGTACAATGACTCCACTACAGTGTGTATCAACAACAGGAATGCATGCTTCAGAACAATGGGCCCCGCCACTTCCATCAGTTTTATATTCTACTCTATATAGTTTCATAACTAACATTTTTTTTTTATGAATAGGGGTTTCCTGGTGTTATTGGGATAAGGGGACCTCCAGGCCCTGATGGAAATCCTGTGAGTCAACTCCATTTCTCCAGTACTCCAGTAATTAGTATTGGATAAGCAGATTACCTTTTATGTTAGAGCACCTATGTATCTATTTTTAGACCAATAAGAAAATAACCAGCAGATACATTTCTGTAAATTTAAATTTCTAGGGTGAAATGGGAGCTGATGGTCCTCCTGGGGTTCCTGGTGTTATTGTGAGTACAAATCAAAACATACAATACAATATGAAAACACTATAATACAGCAATAATATATTGTCCCTGTCGGCAGGGAGACCTTGGTTCTGTCGGCGTGATGGCACCACCAGGACAAGTGGGACTCAAGGTATGTTTTTCATGTGTGCAGCTATAAATATTTTAATGCAGTCTGATTTGTAGTAGTTCACTGCAAAAGTTATATACATTGCTACTGTATTTTTCATTTTTGATTTTGCAAGTTGGAAATAGTAAACTTGTGCAAACAAATAATAATATGTTTTCCTCTTAGGGTGTACCAGGAAACCCAGGAGAGACAGGAATGAAAGGTGATAAGGTGATCTTCTTAATGGTGTTTGGCAGTGCGATCAGAATTTGTTTTATGAGAGTAAAATCACACACAGTCCTTGTAATGTAATGTGATATATTAGAGATTTTCTTTTTCAGGGGGATCTAGGCTCACCTGGAGAACCTGGGGAAATTGGGTTTCAAGGTGACAAGGTATTTTATCTTTGTTCTGTAAAATCAGATCACATATTTCATAGTTAATATCATACTCTATGATTTTGTATTAGATTAAACCGGCAATGTGTATTTCTACAGGGTGTTCAAGGCTCTCCTGGGTCAAAAGGTGAATCTGGAAAACCTGGACCACAGGTGCCATGTTTTTAAATATATAAATGAATGTCTGTTACAGCTTGTGAAGTTGAGGAAGCCTGTAAAACGTCGAACTGACTGAACTGTGTTTTTCAAAGCGTTTAAATGAAGTGTTCTATCTCTGTCTCAATGTATTAGGGCATACCTGGTGACAAAGGCCCTGCTGGTTTTCCTGGTGCATTTGGACAAGAGGTAAATTCAATGTTAATTCCTATTTGGGTGTGGAATTTAATAGTGTTTATATCATAATACTGATAAGCATGATGAATAATTACAATAATAACTATTATTATATTCTTATCAAAGGGATATCCTGGAGATATTGGGCCCTCAGGTCAAAATGGTCTACAGGGACTCAAGGTTGGTACTTGAAAACTTAAGGGTGAGCATGTTGGGGAGAAAGTTTTTGTGAATTTTGGAATATTATAAATGTAGATCAAAACACAAACTGCCTAATACTGTGTTCCACAGGGCATTAAAGGCACCAGAGGTTTACCAGGTCCAAAAGCAGTGCCTGGATTTCAGGTTGGACAAATTGCTAAAAATTACAAAAACACTATTTCCTTTTAAACCATTTCTTCATTCTGCACCAGGGTGATGATGGACCTCTTGGCCCTGTTGGACATCCTGGAAAAGTAGTAAGTGGTAGTCAAATCCATTTGTCTGGCATAGTGACCTAAGTCACATAGTAATTTTTCCCATAAGATGTTAGAGTTTCTTAATAACCATTCTGAGGACATTTTCATTAGTCATTTCTCTTTAGGGCCGACCTGGAAGACAGGGATTTGCTGGATTGACAGGACCAGATGGACCCAAGGTCAGCTGTTGGAGATGCACTTCTGGATCAAATTCATCTTAGATGTCCCCCTCTTGGGCAGCAAAAGGGGCTTTACATTAAGAAACCACCATTAAAGAACCACTCATTCATTCACACGCACACACGCACACACGCACACGCACACACACACACACACACACACACACACACACACACACACACGCACGCACATACAAAATTACGCACACATGGAAGCATGTTAAAACTCTACCGTTGAGTTTCTGCTCAATTTAAATGATTTTAGGTATTAACCAAACTAAAAATATGTCATGATGATCATCTCAACTGCCTTGCTGTAGGGTGACGGTGGGATAACTGGTGAAACGGGGCAACTTGGAAAGAAGGTAAAAATATTTTTTCTGTTTACAACACAAGACCTTTAAGAACAAATACACGTTTTTGTTCCTCATACCACAGGGACTGCCTGGTCTTATTGGGCCTCGAGGAGTGATAGGTCTTTTGGGGAAAAAGGTAAAATTATGATTATTTTTTGCTTGTACACAAATGTTTCTGTTAAATAAGCTCTGATCTGATTGTAACAGTGAAGTATGGAGAATTTTTTTTTGTATGGCTCATTCATATTATGTCCTCTCAGGGTGATCGGGGGGAGATTGGCGCCTCGGGGCCACCAGGAGAACAGGGGGCGATGGTAGGGCGTTTGTAGCCATAATTTTTTTCTTAAATGCAACGTCTTGATAACCTGTGTTAATCATATATTCCACAGGGTCATGAGGGGTGTCTGGGGAACACTGGCCAGCCTGGCCTGCAAGGAAACCCTGTAAGTGCCTAATGATCTATAACATGTATAAAAGTATGTAAATATATGTATGTAAGTATGCTGTGACCATCAAAAATGTATTTAAATCATTTGGAGACTTCTTTGACATAGTTATGATTGAACAGGGGCCTCCTGGTTCTCGAGGATGGAGAGGCATCAAAGGACTCAAAGGTATAATGGTGAGAAGTTATCTTCTGTCCTCTATATATGTGCTTTTACATATAAAAGATGTAACTTTAAACACACACTGTTTGTTCACACATATTAAATGAAAAGAAATGTTTTATAGGGTCCAATGGGACCTGATGGACAGGTGGGAATGAAAGGACTTATGGGTGAAAAGGTATGCACATAATAAAATATAGTCATTATTATATTAATTTTTCCCTCTTTCTTATTGAGTACAACTGAAATGAGAATAATTCATTTTGAGCAAATGCAATGTGGGCTTTAAAGATCCTATATTATGCTAAATTTACTCTTGTGGGCTTTAAGTCCTGTAATGTTTCCTCAAAAATATACCTGGAGTTGTGTTTTATTTCATTCTCACATGTTTTAGAAATCCTGCATTATTGGTTTGTCTACTTCTCCAAAGCTCAAAATGCAATGTTCCAACTTGTGATGTCTTGAAGCAGTAGTTACAGCTCCTTTTACCTTTTCTTCAGCAATTCCATGGCTGACAAAGATTCTAGGGAAGCTTTGCATTGCACTAATTTAACCACATTTTCAGGGTTCTGTTGGTCCACCAGGAAAATGTGGCCTCCCTGGTGAAATGGTAAAAAAATTAATTGATTGATTAATAACTAGTGCTGGTGTTTTTGCATTAACTTATATCTGAAACAGAGTTATGTGTTTATTTACGTTTCATTTGGCAGGGCAAGCTTGGAGAGCCTGGGGAAAATGGACCGAAGGGATATCCTGTAAGCAACTGAGACAAATAGTCTTTCCTTGTATATCACAGGAAAATCATTATTAGTTTAAATATTCAAATTATAGGGTATCCCTGGACCTTCTGGATCAGTGGGAGTAAGAGGAATAACAGGAAACACAGTAAGTTTGTTGACCTGCCTGGATTGTGAGAAGAAATTTCATTATGTTGTTTTCTCTTGTAATATAATTATTAGCATGATTGATTTCTACACACTGAAGGACATGGCTGTTCATAACACATTCCATTTCTTCTAACCTTGTAATGATACTCCTGCTTAATCCCTGTAGGGAGCAATAGGACCACTGGGAACAGTGGGGCCTCTGGGGGAGATGGGGGCAAGGGTGAGTTTGATCACACTGTGAGCTCCTTTGGTTCTTACATTATCTCTGAAAACTGATGATGTTCTGTGTTTCAAACAGGGACAGCCAGGAAAGGCGGGAGAGAGAGGGAGATCAGGCGAGCCTGGAGAAATGGTAGAGATTTAAGTATTTAAGATTTAAGTAATCTGCTTTCCGCAGTTGTAGTTTAATACATATGTTTTGTGCTTTGCAAGGGTGACATTGGTTCAGCTGGATATAGAGGAGCTCAGGGTATGACTGGTCACAGAGTGAGTGGACCTTGAAAAGTGATGATAAATAACTGTACTTTTGAAAAAATGTAGCATAATCTACAATAACAGTTTGTCAATTAAATCATGTCTGTGACATTACACTTTTGTTACTTTGGACAGGGTGAGCAGGGCCTTGATGGAGAGAGTGGATCAAAAGGACCAGATGGCTTAAAAGTAGGTAGAGATAGTTTATAGTGTTTGTTCCCTTTTTGCTTATATGAAAACATATACTAATATGTAAGCAAAGACTTTATTATTACACTGCATAGATATTACTGTGTGGAATAGAGTTTCTCATCAGCTAGAACTGACTCAACTCACATAAATTTGGGTTAAATTAAAACTGTTATATGGTGGTTATTGCTTCTCCTCTGCTTAGGGTGAAAAGGGTCATCCTGGATCAGAGGGTGTAAAAGGAGAGCGAGGGGAGACTGGACTCAAAGGAAAAGAGGGAAGCCCAGGGCCTCTGGGATTGGCCGGTGTGAGGGTGAGTTTAAGCTGCCAACCTCAAAAAGATTTCTAAACCCAATTAAACAAAGTAATTTTTCTTTTCAGGGTCAGGAGGGGAAACCTGGCACTACTGGAGAGAGGGGAAAAACAGGAGTGAAGGTTTGTAGCCCTATTCTTGTGACTCAACCCTTTTAAAATACCAACATTTTATTATGTTGTTATTTATAATGCCCCCTGGAGTTGGATATTGTTTCATTTTAATCATATTGAGATCAAACATGTTCACTCTCCAACATGATCCTAAATAGAATATATTTTTCCCTTACTCATTCTGGTGGTTTTACTGTTCCCATTGACTTAGATTATATTAACTTTTTTTCCTCATATAACATATACTGGTACTGATGTATTTGAAACACAAACATTAAGGTGCCATGAGACGTTTTAACAAGCTTGAATAAAGCATAACACTTATTTAGTAATTTTGCATGTTTAATGTTCCACTTCATATGTTGTCTCTCTGAAGGGAAGCCAGGGTTACCAAGGTCAACTGGGCGAGACTGGACAGTCTGGGGAGCAGGGGCAAAGGGGGGTTCTTGGACAGAAGGGAAGCAGAGGAACCATAGGGCAAATGGTAATTTTATAAAAAATCATTCACAATAAAATAATTGATCATTAGTAATTCTAGGTATTGTTCTTCATATACAGGGTCTGCTAGGGTTGAGGGGAAAACTAGGTGATATGGGGATACGAGGATTTAGAGTAAGTAAATTACAGTACAGCATGTTTTGGTTATTCAGTGAAACCATACCGCTGTGATTGTTTTTCTTTAATTATAACCAAACCAATCTAAGGTGGATGCCTTTGCATTTGAGGGCAGCTTTTTGATGCATGTCATATTTCACAAAAAATTAAAGTTTTAGTCAAGATGCATGCATGAATGATGTACTTTCTTGCACAGGGTCATATGGGACCAGAGGGACCAATGGGACCTCGTGGGCCAAAAGGTGAAAAGGTAGATTATGTTATTAGCCAAAATTCCTTTAATTAAATAAAATGGATTTGATTGGACAACATAAAAGTTTTTGTTGCACTCACATTATTTTGATAATCTCTAATTAGGGTGAACATGGAGAGGACTGTACAGTTGAAGGCCCAGCTGGTCCTCCGGGTTTCAGAGTGAGTGTTTTACTTGAGTTTATGGTTTGTTTTGGTTACTGCATGTGATTTTTCATTTTTATTTTTTTTTTACCATTCAGGGCTCTGTTGGAGACAGGGGAGATCGTGGAGCATCTGGTGATCCTGGACATGCTGTGAGTAAAACTGAAATAATGTAACTTTGTGAAGTTTGGTATAAAATAATTTTAGTTTTACAATGTAGGGCCAAACAAGTGTAGGTGGGGAAAGAGGAGACTTTGGACCTCCAGGGATTCCTGTAAGGAACTATTCTGTATTTTTGTACTTTACATCTAAAAACCTGAACTAAATGTACTAAATGTACTAAATGTGTTTTTTTAATTTATTTATTCTTTAAGGGCAATCCAGGGCCAAAAGGACAACAAGGAATAAAAGGACAAAAAGGTGATCAAGTAAGGACACAGCTAAAAGATCATTCCATTTTATCTTGGAGTTTGGGGTTGATTATGGAGTACACATAAATAAAAAAAAAACATTTATTTCTGCAAAAGGGTCAGAAAGGAAACAGTGGAATAAGAGGAGTACCTGGACCTAAAGGTCAACAAGTACGTTAATTTTAATTTATTTATGAGTTAAGTGTGAGATCAGTTTTATTGATGATATTCCTGTTGTCCAGGGTTCAGATGGGTTGCCTGGTCCACTGGGTGTTACGGGCAGTGAAGGACCTGAGGGTTCACCTGGAGAAGCAGGACTTCCTGGAAAACGTGGAGGAAGAGGTATTAAGGTGATGTAGACTTCAGCACATGTACATTTTCTGGGCTCTTAATTTATTTTAATGAATAAAATATGAACTACTGAAGACATTTTTCAGATGTTATGTTAAAGAGAATGACATAGAAACTTTCTCTTAAATGCTTGTTTAGGGGGAGCTAGGAGATGATGGGGAGGTGGGATTACCTGGTCACCCTGGAAACCAAGGTAAAGATGGTTCAACAGGACCTCCTGGAATGCAAGGCTCCTCTGGACCAAAGGTGAGATGTAAAGTACCTATAATATAGTTTAAATGTTAACCACAAATCTGCTTTACTCAGGGAGAAAGAGGTCTCTTAGGTCAATTTGGAGGCATAGGAAAGAGAGGTTCTGTTGGAGGAGTGGGGACACCAGGAAAACAAGGTGCAAAAGGAGCCAACGGACAACCTGTTAGTAACATATTTGTACTTTACACATATTTTTTTGATATATGTATGTTTATAGTCCTTTTGCTTTAGGGGGATACAGGGGAGCAAGGGTATCTGGGTATCCTTGGTTTCTTTGGACCAAAGGTGGGCATGCTTCTTTAAGTCTCCATAAGACAACTCTTGTCAACTCTTGAACTTAATCTTTAGGGACCCCAAGGAAATACTGGTCCAAAAGGTATACATGGACCAAAGGGACCCAGTGGGCTGAGGGTAAGCTGAACACCGGTCAATCACGAATGGCACTACTTTTTTTTTACTTATATGTCCCACTGCTCTGAAGGGTATGGTTGGAGCTGTTGGCCCTGTTGGCATGACTGGCCCCAGCGGTCAGCCTGTAAGTACCTTCTAATCTAACCCATTTCATCCA
>JACN01021592.1:0-10340 GCA_000787155.1 Scartelaos histophorus
ATCTTTATTTTATTTATTATTATTTATCTATTACTTATTTATTTTTACTTTTTATAACGCACTTTTAACTTGTGCATAAAGTGCTGTAGAAGTCCCAATGAACAATAAAAATAGCATTCAGAAAACATTCAAAATTAGACAATGATGCAAACAATTCATTTATTATTCATTAATTAGAACAAATAAACTAATAAACTTGAGAAAATAAATAAATAAGGAATAAAATGAAGATACAATCAGCTAAAGGAAGGCCAACCGACAAAAATTTGTTTTAAGAAGTGATTTAAAAGATCATCTCCTCAGGCAGGTTGTTCCAAAGTCAAGGCGCCCGGACTGAAAAGGCTCCATCACCTTCGTCCGGAGTCTGGACTTTGGAACAGGGACCTGCCCGATGATCTAAGGCGGTGGGAGGTTTGTACGGGGTTAAAAGTTCTGAAATGTAACGTGGTGCAAGACCTAAACGAGCTTTAAAAGTGATCAGTAAAATCTTCAAATCTAAAACACAGGCAGCCGGTGAAAGGAAACTAAAACTGGGGGAATGTGTTGATGACGTTAAAACTTTGAGGAGCTGCTGCGTTTTGAACCAGTTGGAGGTGGGAAATGGATTTGGTGTCAAGGCCTGAGAGGCGACAGTTGCAATAATCTAGTCGGCAGAGGCGTGGATGACTTTTTCAAGATCGGATAGTTCTTTTCTCAACTTTTCTAAATGTTTTCCATGGGCCGATTTATGGAGGAAAAGTCCAGGGTCGTTTTTTGGTCCCATTCCGCCCCTGTTATGTGGTATTACAGGAAGTGCTCCACTGTGTTTTTAAACCTTTACTAGAACCATTTGGATGATTTCAGCCTTGCAGTTTTTTGTGTTACTGAACTACCATGACATCACAAGGTGGGACAGAGTGTTTTTTGGTTGAGAGAAGCCTAAATATGGAGTGTTTGTGTGTTAAATGTGCGTGAATGAAACGAAACACAACTCCAGGTCTGTCTGTGATGAGGAAACATTATACCATAGATCAGAAAATAGTGTAATATAGGACCTACAAAATGTCCACGTTAGGGTTTCTATTGTTCTTGAATGCATTTCGCAGTTTATTTTCCATATTTTGGCTTCACGTTGGGTGAGTTTGCATGTTGCGTTCACAGACAGCCCGGGCGATAGGAGCTTTCTGAGCATGTGTGAGTGGGCGGAGCAGCAGCGCAGCGGCTCTGAGCTGAATTCGATTAGCGCCGTGTTGTCTGCGAGCTCGTGAGAATTCTGTTATCCGAGCCAAAACACCCCCTTCCTCCTCCTCCTCCATCCTCCTCCACCTTCTTCTCCTAGATCCACCACTGTTCCAAGAAATCTGAGCCGGCTCTTCTGAACGATTCTTTAAAGCTCCATAATACGCTGTTTTCTGATTTGTTATAATGTTTCCTCATCAACAAAACAAACCCTGCACATTTAGAGTTCTTCCTAAACAAAATACACTCCATTCCAGCTTGTGATGTCATTAGGTAATACAGGAAGTGCTTAATTGTGTTATAAACCTCCACACTCCTTCACTAGAATCACTTGGATCATTTAAGTCTTGGAATCGCCGCTCTACTGAAGTAAAGGTAAAAGGAGCTGTTAACGTGAAAACTCCCACTTTGTGACATCACAAGGTGGAGCAGGATCACTCGAAGATGTGTGAATGGAACAAAAAACAACTCCGGATAAGTTTTTGAAAAGGTAACAACGTTCGAACATGGTTTACAGCTCACAGGAGTCAAGTTTGTGTAACATAGAACCTTATTATGAACGACTGGATTTGCATCTTTTAAGTTTTTTTAAATAACCTAATATTATCTTCCTAATTTTTTGTATTTTTTACACCAATTATTGCTGAACCAACACAAGAATGAACGTAAAAGGAGAGCAGGCAACACAAGTAAAAGCTTTGTGCACAAAAAAACATATTTGGCGTCTTAATAACGTTTTGTTTTTGAGTAATTATCAGTGTTGTGCGACGTTTCATTTAGGATTTCTTAAATGCAAAGATTAAACATGCTCCTATTCTTAGTTTGAACCATTATAAGCAAATCTTAGCCTCAGCCTCTGCGATGGAAAGCCCAAAGATTCGGATCCCGTAGGACGTAGGACATATTTCTCACGCTACTGCAGTCGTCAGCTAATTCTTATCTCGAAATATGATGAAAACATAAAAACATGCAACACCCTATGAACAGTGTACAACAAGGGACCGGCAGGGAGTCCCACCCTCCTGTGGGCTCACCACCTGCAGAGGGGTTCATAGGGTCTGGGTCTGGTGCATAGTGTAATGGGCAGCGTGCTGCCCCCGCGACCCAGCTGGATTAAGCGGGAGAAAATGGATGGAAATATGATGATGCACAAGTCTGGCTCTTGGGAATGTCGGACAATCTCCACCATCAGTGTCACGATTTTGATGAGGGAACAACATCATAACGCTGTAGAAAGCTCCAAAAAGTCGTATTTCCATAAGACTCCATCATTAAGAAGTAGTCTAGCCTAGAAATCCTTTGAGCGCCACACAACACTTCAACGAGCTTTTATATCCGAGGAATGTTATGTGTACACAAAAAGGTATTGCGTTGGCGTCCAAAAGCTTTCCCAAGCTCTTGAAAATGAAGTACGGCTTTAAATTGGAAGAGAATACGAAGACCAATGCAGGTTTCATTACTTCACTGAATCCATTTTAATTGTAGCTTCGGAGGCTATTTTCTCTTTACCGATCGTCCATGTTCTCCTCCGTACGATTTAATTAAATCTCGAAAATGCTTGAAAGTTTCAGTCTGTGTCACGAGTCTATTTGTTTGATTTTCTGAAATAAATATAGATTTTTTTCCACGCTATTCTCATTTTATTAGATGGTTTATATGTTTGAATATTTCAGTGATCTCTCCTGGGCCCTATTCAAACTCTTGTTACGTTTAGCTGTAAGATTCTGTACGAGGCTGACAACGTGACAATTCTACAGAAATATACAAAACTATGATACAAAACTCTACACAGCAACTTCACAAACCATATTAGACGGAAGCATGCTGATTGTGAAGGGGGAGTGACTTAGCACGGAGAGCAAAGGGAGATTCAGAGCGTCAAATGGCCCATAATATATTATTTTCTGTTATGTTGTTGTATGTTGTTATAAAGTTGTTTTCTCGTCACAAACATAACTGGAGTTGTGTTTTGTTTCATGTTTAACACACAAACTCTGCATATTTAGGCTGAGATCTTCCCTCTAATGTCATGTGGTAATACAGGAAGTGCTCCACTCAGCTCTGAAATTGTCAATCTCTACAAGAGTCCAGAATTTTGGACATAGGGCCTCATTTCCTAGTGAGTGTTGTAAACATGTGGAGACACTTTTTAAAAAAGAATCCATCCAGTCCTTGTATTTGCAGAGGTCGCTGGTGCTAGGCTAGTGCATGTCAATGGTCTTAGTTAGCCTGCCAGTAAAACAGTCTTACCCACTCCGCAAAACGCCATACAGTTGAATGCCTGTGTCGATAGAATCATTTTAGAAGTGAAACCAACCTTGCATTAGGAGGATTTATATCTGAGCAGCAGCAGTGAGTTGTACTTCCTGATAGAAAGCTCGGCAGTGGCGGACTGATATCACCGCTGCTGCTGAGAAAATAGTCCCTCAACATGCAGCGATTCATGTGATGCAAGTTTAGTTTTATTTCAAACATTATTCTATCGACGCAAACATTCACATCGACAGTCTGGAGTAAAAATAGATTTGCCTCGGGTGCTTTGTGTTGTGAGTAAGTCTGTTTTTACTGGCAGGCTAACTAAGCCCATTGACATGCACTAGCCTAGCATCAGCAACCTCTGTAAATACAAGGACTGGATGGATTATTTAACAAAGTGACTCCACACGTCTACAACACTCTGGCTCACTAGGAAATGAGGCCCTATGTCCAAAATTCCGGAGTATCCCTTTTAACTTGAAAACTACCGCTTCATGACATCACAAGGTGGAGCAGAGCGTTTTGAGCTTTGGAGATGTAGACGGATGAATAATAAAAGGTCACTTAAACATATGTGAATGAAACACATGTGTAAAATAGGACCTTGGGGGGAAAAAAAAAAAGTTGTAATACCAAAAGCACCAGAGTAACAAAAGAGTTTTTAAATTCACTGTATTCCTTATGTTGCACAATTGACCCTTTGACTCAGTATTATTCAATATTGACAGTGACATAGTGAAAGAACATGAGCTGAGGAGGATCTGTGGCACGTATGTTACAAAAGGCTAAAGGGCACGAGAAAACATGGCAGAGAAACAAACACATCTATAAATCATGCAGTGGTAGAAGAAATACTCAGTTGTGGTACTTAAGTAAAAGTATAGATGGTAGAGCAAAAAAAAACTACTCTAGTAAATGTATGAAAGTATGGAAAAAATCTGCTTAAAATCAAACTGTGTCACTTTTCAGGTTCTGCTTGTCTCCATGGAGATTTTGTTGCTTTGTCTGGAATGTCCCGTTATGGCATTAAACGTAACTATAAGAAAACCCACAATAAGAAAAGTTATAAGTAAAAGTACATGTTTGAAAGTGAATAGTGAAGTATTTTGTGCAGATTTTGAGGTCTAACAAGGCTTCAAATGTTTTGATTTTTTAAAAGACTTGTGCTGAATTTAGTTTGAAAAGAAACACGTGAATAGCTAGTTTTATTCCTCGCTGTTTTTCTTTGTATGTTTTTGTTGGCTCAGATTAAGAATGTGCTTAAAATAAACACCACAGGGTTTTCAGCAGGTCTCACAATATGATAAAAACACTTTTACTTTTCAGTCCTGTTCAAAAATGTAGTGTAAAAGTAAAAAGTATCTGTTACAATTTAAGTAATGTACAGTTACATAAAATGTCTGGTGCATTGTGTAACTTTTCTGGAGGAGGGGCCGTCAATTTTTATTTTTTATTTTTTGGTGTTAAACCTTTTTATCTACATGGAGTCCAAACTAGACCAAGTTACAGGTCTGATCTGTGGAGAGGCGTCCCCGCTCACAGTCAGAATACTTGATTTTCAAGATATATTTGAACTATAGAAGCACAAGTAATGAAATAAATGTAAACTAGAGCTGTTTAATGTCACACACTACATAGTGCTGATTAAAGTAAAAGTTTTAAAGAACCTGCTTAGAATTGTACATAAAAAGTAAAAAGTATTTTGGCAAGAGTTTGAGTTTTTATAAAGCTTCAAATGTAGAGATATAAATAAAGTTTTGTGATGAATTTTGTTCAACAGAAACAACTTTTGTAGCTGCTTTTATTTGTAAATTTGCTCAAATCAAAAATGAGTTAAAAAATTAAACTAGAAGGTCTCAAACTGTAATAAAAAGGAAGGAAGAGCAAGGAAATCTCCATGGAAACAAGCAGGCGATGGACCCTCGAACATAAAGTTACATAGTACTCATTTTAAAGAACATCTTTAAAATTGTTCTTAAAGAGTAAAAAGTAAAAGTATTTTGGCAAGATTTTGAGTTCTGATAAAGCTTCAAATGTAGTGATAATGAGAAAGAAAGAACTTTTCTAGTTGCTTTTATTTGTAAATTTGTGTTTAAAAAAAGCCTTTTCAGAAGGTCTCAAACTAATAAAAATATGTTTACTTTCTGTCTAGTTCAAAATGTAATGGAGTAGAAAGTACAGGTACCTGCTCTCAAATACATTGAAGTGATAGTAAAAAGTATTCACCTTTAAATCTACTTAGGTAAAGAACAGTTACCTAAAATGTGTAGTTAAATGGAAATATTATTTCTTAGTCTTCACAGTGTGGTGTTATCTTCATGGAGATCAAACCAGACCAAGTTACAGGTCAGATCTGTGGAGAGGCGACCCCGCTCACAGTCAGAACGCCTGTTTTTGTAGGTATTTTTGAGGTATAAAATCCCCTGTAACTTTATAATTGTTAAGTAGAGCTGTTTAATGTCACACTGTGGGACATTCCATGCATAGTAATGATGTATCCATAGAAAAAAGCAACAAAAAACTTACACAGTGCAATACATAACTACATTCCATCACTGACAGTTACACAGCGAAAGAACATGAGCTGAGGAGGGTCTTTGGCACGTACGTTGCAAAAGGCTAAAGGGCACAAGGTAAACATGGCAGAAGAGCAAAGGCGTCTCTTATATGTGTAAATCACATGTGTGCATATCATATGTGCACAGGCGATGCACAGAGCGCCTTAAATGACTCATCTGTACATTATATAAGCTGCTGCTCCTGCGGCCTCTGCTCCACACCGACGCCACGTGAGCAGATCAATATTACAGCATATTGTCTTATTCACTCCTGATGTTATCGACAAAAGGGGGAGTCCCAACGCTCCCGCAGGAGTCGGCTCTTTCCAACGGTTCCTTAACGTGAATCTGAATCATCGCTTGTTTTTTAAAAGAACTGATTCTTCTTCACTTTTCTTGACTACTGTATGTTTATTCAGTCTTAAAATTTGTATTATTTTTATTTTAATTTCACACTTTTCTATGTTAATTTTGATTTTATGATGATTTTTTATGTTTTGTTTGTATTGTGATTTGAATGTCTCTCTTATTCTGTAAAGTACTTTGCGTTTTGAACTTTTCCTTGCCGTGCCTTGTTTTTAAGCATTTTTATACTGATAAACAGTGGTGGAAAGTAGCAAAGTAAAAGTAGTAAGTAGTAGTAAGTACTATACTTAAGTAAAGTACACATACCTAACATTTATACTTAAGGGGGTTAATGACGTATAAGGATTTTAAAATTTTGTTTCTATTCAACTTTTTCAAATATTTACAATGTCAGATGCATAAATCTGTTTGACATTTAAATAATGTCATGTGGTGTCACTGAGAATAAACTTAAAATTGCTTTATTTTCTAAACCATGGTTGGGATGTTAATCTAAGTTCTCAGTAATATGAACATGATACTGAGATTTGAAAACATGAAAACATTATAATTGGAAAAAATTGACAGTTTTTCCACAACATTTCCACATATATTACACATTTCATCATAAATTAGCCTTTTTGTTTTAGACCATTAGAACCATTAGCATTTAGATCTGCTCATCAGTTAATCATTATAAATATATGATGCCTCCACTTGTTCCATTCCAAAACATCCTGTTGACAAGGATCCAAGGCAAGGTTGAAGTTAAACTGTGTTTACACGGTTACTCTAGTACTAGTACTAGTAGAACTCTTTGTCCATTGATTGCTGCACCTCTGCCCTTGACCTGAGGTCATGCAGATCAATAAGAGCAGTTGTTCTGGTGTGACTGGACTGTTCCAGAGCTCAGAGCGACACAGTAATGGAGGAGGAGCAGGATCTGGGCTGTGACATGACCACAGTATGGACTCTGTGCTAAGAAGGAGCTTCTCTTGGATGTCTTTTCAGCACATGTGCCCACCACACCCCACAGACTGGATGTATAAATGCACATAACTCGAGAAACAAGAAGTGAGCATGGGGAAGCTTCTGGCTCCATCAGCTGTGGCTCCAATAGACTTTACATTGAAAAACGTCACCTCTCACTGTAACTTCTGCACTGAGCCTGGTCATATTGGTCTCTACATGATCCTGGTGTTTTTATTTTGCTATTTTGTATGTAAATCAATTCCTATTGCTAATGTTGATGAAGGGTGCCTCACACTCCCTTAGTCCACTTCTTTATTCTCTTTGTATAGTTGGACAGTCAGACATCCACAGACTCATGTTGACTTTCCAAACCTCTGGGGACAATACATCGTTGTACATTTCCTGGAGACTGATCCTTGCCTTAAAGAAGCGTATAGTGCAAAATCAAAGCTCAATCAAAGGTTTCTACCATGTTATACTGTTCTTTCAACAAAAACATGTTTCATAACAAATGCACAATGCTCATTTTTACAGTCTATCATTTTCAGAATGCCCCTTTTCCCTTGTGGCTTAGATGTTTGTCTTTTTTCACAGTTTTCATTTTGTTCCATTTGAACCTCTGTACACAGCGTCCTTGGAGATTTCCCTTCATGCAGAAGCACCAAGAACAGTTGAGTTTTTGGATATGAATAAAAAAGAATGTGTGTTTTTTTATATATCTGAATAGAAGATATAAATAATAATAACAATGTAATAATATAATAATAAAAACAATAATAATAACAGCGTGCAATGGCTCCCGGGATCGCACTCTGAGCATTTTCTTTTTATTTTTTTGTGCTTTTAGCTCAGTTTTTAACACCATATCATAGGATTTTAACCAACTACGGAGTGCAGCATGTGCAGGTCAAAGGACAAAAGAGAGGGACAGTTGGATTTTATGAAATGAGCTGTTTGTTTTTCCCATATTCCTAGAGACTGTAAAGAGTTGGCTTTGGGCTTTTGAGATGCTACTGGCTTTTTACACCAAATATGGCACAAGATCTTCCAGAAGAAACATTATGAGGACATGGACCATTTCATAACCATTTCATAACCAAATGAAATATCAGAGCAGAGTAAGAATGAGGCCTTTTCTGTTGTGTTCACCACTTTTGGCTCTTCCACAGGATCTGCTGACCCTCCCTGACCAGTCCTCCTGTTAAACTGACCTGAGACGAACGGTGGAAATGCTGAAGTGACTCTTTCTCTCTCTCTCTGGTAAAGAACAGCAAGTGCACAGCTACTTAATTTCATTACAGTTTCTTTCATTGTCTTGTGCAAGAACTAAAATTGGGGCTGCACGATTTTTAGAAAAAAAATATTGTGATTAAGCCTGTCACAATAACAAATTCTGTGGAAGAAAGTATAGAAGATAAAGGTTTAACTACTGCACACTGTATATGCCTCCAGCAGATTTGAGATAAGGCTAAAATATGAACTGATATGAACCTAATACCAGAATCCCATATGTTTCAGAACATGTTTGTGGAGATCTAAACTACAGGTACAGTGTTAAGTGTTGTAAAATACTAATTAAGTGCTGTAAAATTTCCTAATTGGACGTTCATAACAAATGCAAAATGCTACTGATCTATAATTTTACAGTCATTTTCCATCTAAAATTAGGCCTGCACAATTTTTGGGGGGGAACAAAAAAGCTTTGCAATTGGATTTGTCTAAAAAGTACAGTTCTGTCAGAGTTCGCTTTTCAAACAACTCCAGGAGTGTTAACATTTGAGAGAAGACTGACAAATGTAAAACTAATCAAAGAATCTACATTTCAGAACACGTTTATAGAAGAAGATAAAGCTACAAGTACGACAAGATTTTCTATAAGACAGTATCAGTCTTCGAGATTTGATCATTTTGCCGACTCCATTTGCGATTGTACGACCTGAACTGCAAATTTACATGTCATAAATAATTAATTAAAGCAGGGGAATTATGCAGGGATTTAATGGAGCGTTCTGCCATGTTATAACATTGTTCCTTCATTGCAAACATTTCTGAAAAGGTTTCATATCTCATCCGTGCATATTTGATTAATTTAGCGATCTCTCCTGGCACTATTTAAACTCTCCTTACGTTTAGCAGTGCACAGCAAAAAGTGAAGTGTTAAAAGTGACTCTCACAGAATCAATTTTAATATGTTTTCAAAGTTAATATGATTAAGTAACAGTTGACCAAAGTTCATGTTTAACCCATAGACCGTATATATATAAATGGACATAGCTAACGCGCTAGCCGTCTCGTGCCAAATAGGAAGTGCTCCAGGAGGCTCTTCCGGCTCCTTCTCACCCTGGCTCCCATTGACTTACATTGAGATGTTGTCGCCTCTCTCTCTGTAACTGCTGTGGTTAGCCTCGTCATTTTCTTAAAATGTTCATATTAACCCACTCTAGATGATCCTGATTTTTTTTTTTTTCGATATTTTGTTCCTACATCAAGATATGACCATAAATAAAGGACCAATCAGATGCCCTCGTTAGCGTTAGCAACAGGTTTGATTGACAGCCGGTGTGTTTCGTTGCTAAGTAACCCCCTTCCCGCTCTCCCGCCCCTTCCACTGTCGGGGGCGTGGCCCCGTTTGGACAGGTTTGAATGACATTTACATTTATCCAATGACAGCGCGACTTTTCCGGGCTTTAACTAGATCCACGGTTTCAACAAGTGGATCAAGACATTTAATAAAACTGTCATTCGAATATCAAGACATAATAAAACTGTCATTCGAATGCGCCCATTTCGTTTGTGGATTTAAATGTATCGGCAACTTTAACTTGTTAGACAACTTTTTTGCGGGTTGTTGTACTTTTTAATTTGTGCTGTGAGTCTTAAAATATAGCGATAGAGCTTCATTTACAGTTTGTCACGGCTTGTTCGGCATTTAATTGTGTTAATAGACCTGCGACACCCTATGTTCAGTTTTTCCGGCAAGTACAATAAATA
>KN489649.1:4604-47166 GCA_000787155.1 Scartelaos histophorus
TGCAACCGCAGAATGAGTCTGAAGTAGAGACACCGGTATAAAGTGCTTTTGGAGGCAGTCAGGCTAAACATAGTGAGGTACATGAAAGAGGGTTGTTATTGGGTTACTGTGTGAATCCAATGGAGATAAGTTAACAAGGCATAAAATCCTCCTTTCACTCCTACACCCAATAAACACAGTGAAGATCTTCTTGATGACTGACGGTAATATGAAGCGAGTCAGTGTGGTGTCAGTAAATGTGCTGTTTTAACAACAGACTTGACAGGATTCTTTCAAGAGACACAGTAAAGAATTTGTGCCACAAAGATGACATCAACATTTAAAACCATTGCTACAAGCTTTGCCCCGCTTATACCCTCAAGCCCCAGTCTTTTAAAATAAAACATAATTTGCATTGTGACACCACATTATTTATTCTATTTTGTGTTTATGTCGCACAACCACTGACTTGTTGCAAGCCAATTATTTCCATGCACCCTGGTTGAACTGAGAACATTATATTTTCAAAAGTTGTTGTGGACTGCTGTGGGTTGAGTTCGAGGCGGAGGTCTATGATAAAGGCAATAGTTGCATGGACAGTAATTGGCTACAGAAAGTACTGCATTACATACAAGCATTCACAACAATCAAGTCAGACATGATCTTTTCTTTTATTCGACTGGTCAGTTATTATTATTATTATTATTATTATTATTATTATTATTATTATTATTATTATTATTATTATATTATTATTATTATTATTATTTTTATTATTATTTTTATTATTATTTTTTTTTATTATTGTTATTATTATTATTATTATTATTATTCATGTCATATTATATTCATAGTATATTATATATTCATGTACAGAACAGAGAAGGAAATGCAACTAGTAATTGGCCCTATCCTGGGTAACTGTGTACTGTGTGCAGTATTTATCTGCTGTGTGTACTGAGTGCAGTATTTATCTGCAGTGTGGGTAGCGGGACTCGTCCTTCTAAATAGTCAGACACTACATTTCTGAATTATATTCTTGTCAACATACTGCAGGGTGCAGCAACCACTTGTACTGTCTCGATACAAAGTGGATTAGCCGGCACAGAGACCTCTATGACCCCCCTGTGACCCCCAGACCCTGACGTGAGTCTTATAAAGTCCATATTGTACATTTCATGGCCCGAGCAGAAGCTTGATGTGCCATTGTACTGCCCTGGCTCTGCAGAGGTTTAACAGTGAGTGAGATGGCACGCAGAGAGGAGGCACAGGGCAAAACAAACAAAGTGTGGAGCACCATCACAACTCAGGACAGAGTTGTCAGCTCCTATCTCTTCTCAACAAGACTCTGAAATAACACTAAAACTTTTGCTTGCAAAATACAATTCACCCTTCTGAATGTGAGTTCTGTAGGGATTAAGCGGAGTATGTAAGAATCCATAGCATAATTGATTGTCATACTGAAAATAGGACAAGCACACAGTTAGTGCAATATTTATGCACAGTATACATCAGGGTTAGGGTTACAACATAACATTTGTATCCAGTGCATGCAGTCAAACACGTGCTTTCTCTGCTGTAGCCCAGAGGAAGTAAAGTCACACTCCCTCACACGAGACATTGATCGGTGGCAGCATGAGGACAAACACTGGTTTGGTCAATGAACCAACCCACAATAAAAGCATAAAAAATTCTTTGCATACATATTACATTTGTATATTTCTGGTCTTGCCTTAGTTACAAATTCACCATAATAAGTTTTGACCTTTATGCATAACTTTGTCCATCTTCATCTGCTGGCCTTATTTACTCAGAGATTTTGAGTCTTCAGCTCAGTGAAAGAATGACTCAATCCTTTGAAATGCAATCAAAAGAAGATATATCGACACGCACTGACATTGATTTGCAACGATAAACAAACTGTGCAGATAAAAAGAGCTAGTTCCAACTTGTGGAGCAAGGGGAATTATGCAATCTCTTATGATTAAGTTATTTATTTGGGGGAAAGATCTAATCACAACAGTAATATTTATCTATTGTTCTCAAAGTTGTTCTCAACATTTTCAGATCTGCCCTTTGAGTTCCACCAGATATGAACCAGGCCTAAAAGACTATACCAGGTCTAAATTAGGGCTCAAACTGAATCAATTTATATTAACCTCGTGCTCAAGTCAACTTCTCTTTGCAGGATATCTTTAACTCAATTTTAACCCATCTTCAGATTGAAAAATGTCTTGATTTCTAAAAAACATTGTCCTTTCGTTTTGTTTCCTACCATGCCTGTGCAATAGTTTCAAATCCAATGTTCTTCGCAAAAGCTTTTATCTGCTGCAATTTTTCTCTTAACTTTGATGACTCACTAACCTTGAAATGACCTGCAGAAAGTTTGTGTGGTGTACATAATTCCTCTAGCTCGCTCATTTTGCCTCTAGATTACGGAGGGAGAGTGATGTGGCTTTATGTAGCTGTACAGTGCACCACCCATTGTCTCTGTATCCATCCTCCCCATGCTCTGTGCTCAGTCGACCGTGCTCCACAGCGAGCATTGACCAGAGCCCTCTCCAGTGGCCATCCTGTCTGTAGGAACATGGACTCTGGTCATATAAAAAGAGCTGCACTTTACATTATATTGTTAAATCTTGTTTCAGTTTCTATTTCATGATTATTGAGAGAGACACCAGTGTTTTTTCTTCAAACTATGGTGGTGCATATATTTTCTAGATAAATAATTTTCATTTCATACAATCTGTGGAATTGAATCTATTTATTGCGTGTATTTCATATCAAGCAGTCAAGTTACTTTTTATGTGAATGATGATATAAGGAGAAACAAAGTAAGATTTTGTTATTCCTGTGTTTTGTCCATGTTCTTTTTAGACTATGGATTAAAATGTTAAAGTTTGGGAGGGCCACCATAGTTATTTCTATTCACGGGAAACACAAAAAGAAAGCAAATCAAATAGTCAAACATTGTTAAGTCAGACAATGCCAGAAGACTTTATATACTCCAGCCCTTATCATGAGTGATCTGATGAACACTGATTATATTCATAGTGTCACTTTATAATTAATTGGACAACCACATTAACTCTAATTATGAAGTTTAATTGGTCACAAAACTCATTTGTGGCAGACTGTGAAATGTGCCCTGTCAGTGCATCGTTCTGGTTACCAGGTTGTTCCAGTGCCAGCGTGAGGTCGTGCTCAAGCAAAATCAATTCCCACTACACTATGTTTGCGTATAAGCCTCTTCCAGCGTCTATGTTCAACTTGAATTGCAGGATGTAATGCTCAGTGCTGGACGTGTGCGAAGGACGCCTGCCATGTAATGCCCCGTGAGGCAAATACTCAGCAGGGGCCTGCAGGCTACATAGTGCAACTTTAAAACAGACAGAGTTTGTGAATAGTGTCCTGCAGTGATGTTTGTGTATAAGTCTTGGTTCATCTCCAGTTGTAAACTTTCTCCCACGCCCCTGATTGCAATTAAAAGCCTTAATTGTGATTATCTGATTGCAAAGAGCACTTGTTGATTTTTCATAAAATGAGTAATTAAGTATTAAATTACGCTAATTTAAATGCTACTATTAATTGAATGTGAATGTAAATAATAAATAGCACTTCCTTTTGCTAAACTTAATTCTTCTTTGGAGCTATATTCAGAAGTGAATATTATTCAACTTAGTTCCAAATAGCCAGAATTTGTGGATTAGAAATTTGATTTTTAGATGTTTTCTGTGACCTTCAGCGTGTCCTCCAGTCGGCTCTGTGGTGAGGGATGGCCAAGACTTAAATTAGGGAGCCATAAAAGACCATTTAAAACAAACTTTAAATACAATCAACCTATTAGAAAAGACATGCAGTTATACTGAGCTCAAATGAAGGCACATGCTGTCAACATGGTGCATCTGTCACTACAATAAAGAATGAAGTCCTGTTTGGTCAGTTATGTAACTGATGCTTACAGGTGTAGATATTTGATTTTACTTTAATATTAAGTAATCATCAATACAACAAATATGGCAGTTTTTTAGTGTTTCAACAGTTACAATAATCTACATTCACGGTTCAGTCGAAAAACAGAAATACATGAGGATAAGTTCTGTATAAGGATGTTTATGCTGTATATCTGCACTCTACTGTATTTGTGTTGCATAACATGTACTGCAGAGTCATCAGGCCCTCTCTTCAGTCTCTCGCCCTCACTCAGCCTGTCTGCCTCCGAGCTCTGGGGCCCTGTCCTGCCACTCAAGTCAATGACAGAGCTCCCTCAGTTTATGCAACATTAGACACCACTGCATATTCATCCAAACCAGCTACTACTGGAATAGAGCTGGGTGATAACAGAAAAATATGTAGTGTTTTCAATAAAATAAAATGGCTTTTATTATCAATTGAATAAACAAACAATACTTTTAATCTGTGCCATTTAACACAAAAATGTATCAAAGTACTTCCTACCCTAATTTGAAAGCTGCTCAAAAACCACATTTCAGAGTACAAAGGATGGCTGTAGACCTTTCAATCCAAAAACCCAAAATGTATTGATGGTTAGACATGACTCATGATTCACATTCTCTCAATATTTTCCATTAATTGCCACATAGTCTAAATTTGTCTAAATCAAATTAAATTCCAAAATAATTTCTGCATTACAATGCTTCGTGGCCCCACAAATTATTTGTGGGTTGTAGTTGTGAGCCTAGAATCTTCCACAGCACCACAAATCCTCATGGAGGAAAAGCAGCTCCCAAGTTTTCAGTCTTGGGAGACCCTGCTCACAGTAACACTGTTTTTAAGGTTTAGAGCTAAGAAATTAATTGAATAATAAGATAGATGGGTTGAATCTCATACCTTGAAACATTCATGTTAACATTTTCATTGAGCACGTGGCTGGACCTCCACCAGAAAAGTTACACAGTGCACCTTTAATGTCATTCATCACATCAAGTATACAGACAGGCACAGTGTTTATGATGTATTGCAAATTTTTGTAAATGTGCATGAACATTTGATTGATGTTAAGTGCAATAAATGACAGACTGTTTCGCAAGTCAACTGCAGGGAAGGAAATTATCAGGTGTGGTGCAGACATTCACTTTATTCTTTGCTTTGCTCTTTCGTCACACAACTTCATGAATGATTTTATTTTGACATGTCTTCAATACACCAACAAGGTACTTCATTACTATAAGAAGGACAGGCGTCTTGTGTTTCTGTATGGTTCCTGGTCTCTGAAATGCACAAACTCCAGAAGAAAACATTCTTTTCTGCCTGTAAAGAAAAGCTGAGACCATATTCAGCCTTCAATGTCAAATGTGTAGAATGGAAAATAAGCAATATCTCATCTGCATTAAGAACATTTATTCGTTTCATTTGTTTTTTGTGCAAGAGCAATAGTAGTTCTTCAGTGAAGACACAATCATTTCTCCAGAAAAGGTGAAATGTTCAGTAGAAACAACTGAAATATTTTTACTGTCTGTTTTTATGTGTATATTGTTACATATTTTATATATAATTGATTTGTATAGTGGCACAGTCATTGGACAAAGGCGACCATTATAAGTGATAGGGCCTTATGTTAGCAATAGGCTAAGAAGGGGATGCTGTTGCTCTTAACATAACATACATTAACCCAGCACATTTCTTCTCATGAACCTGCATCCTTTAAAAACACATTGCACACAAGCTGACAGCAGTGTGGATAACGCTGCATCATACAGTATAGTGCCACTAGATAAGAAGTGCTCATGGCTCCTATAAGAATCCACAGAGAAGAGTGATAATAGAGTCACTGACCCCTAAAGCACACTCCACTCACGACCACCATGTTTCCTCCTCTGCCTTCTCTCATCGGCTTATCTGGCCCAGAGTATAGCACAGTGTTGCGTGCCTATCTCCCACTGTACAACCAGGCAGAGTTCTCACAAGTGCATGTCAGTCCCCAAGGTGCTCAAGTCTTTGCACAGTTTATGGAATTTCAGCAATAAAACCAAGGAGGATTACAGACTAGAGGGAAGGGAGATAATCTGGCATTTAGACACAGTTTTAATGCCATCTGGAATTTTAAAGATGGAAGTAGACATTTTTCTATTTTTTTATTTCTCTGGAGTTGTGGAAAACTGTAATTTGAAAATATATAGTATGTTCAAATAGTTGTTTTTTCTTTTGTGGGGTAGAATACATAATCTGCATTTTTGTGTAAAACATGTTACATGTTAAAGTTATACAACACATTAATTATGTAGGTTTGTCTGTCTTGTTTGATTTGAAACATTTGAAACACATTCTTGTCTTCTCTTCTGAAACTCCACCTGAGTACCTTCTCATGATGAGTTACTGAGATGGTGAGCCAGTTTTAGTAACATTAATATAGACCTGAACCACCTGGAGGCAGAAAGTCAGACATCTAATAGAAATGAGCCAGAAGCTTAATCACCTGCATGAAGAATCATCACCCCAGAAGACATTCCACCTATGGATGCTTTTATAACAATGACGCACAATCATGCACCGTCATCCACTGATGATTCTATTTGTTTCATAACAGACAGCAGTAAGCAGCTGCTTATTATGAACGCTGCATTATCTTGAGCTGTGTCGAGAGGGGCTTTCACTAAATGCAATATCAACCAAAGTGAAAATTATTTAGAACGGGTGAATATCACAATAAAATACTTTAATTTTTATTTCAATGCAGCTAATTTCATTTCATTTTGTATTTTACCATCTTGGGCATATTGTCCAATGTACATTTGGCAAAAGTCATGTATAACTTGGGTAAGCTTAATATTGTAGCTACATAGAAATATTCATGTGAAATATAATGAATGATGGTCAAATACAACTGTTCTTACGACTGTAAGAACTATGAAGATGTGTAATGTCATGTCATTTGCAATGTTTATATGCAGCACACAGTTAAACAGCATGGGTAGCATGTGCAAAAAACATAAGGCATGGCTAGCTTAAAATACACCGCCCATGATGTCACCATATGTTTAACTTTTTAATGTGTTAGTGTAGGGCATGCTACCTCAAAAGCAGATAATTTTGTTTAACCAACGTAAATGTCAAGATCTTCCTCAATGACCCAGCTAAACACAGTCTCATCAGGCTGGGCTAAAGGCTGTGATTGCCATTCACACCAAAGATTACAGACCTATGTTTAATCAGGTGCAAATGCCTCCTGCGTCTGCAGACACATCCTCTCAGCACTGGCCAAAGGGCTCCTGTTCTGCTTAATTAGAGAATTACGAGGTTAGACAGGGCTGCGCCACTCTGGGTTTTATTCATGTCAATCCCTCCTTGGAGCTTGTGGACCAAATATGTGACAATATAAAGTCATACTTCAATGTATCCTTTAAGATTCATGCAATATTGATGTTGCAGCACAATCTAAACTTTGTCAGTTGTATGACAAAAGGAGAAATGAAATTTGTCAACTGGAGTAAAGATTATTTTGGTCAAATAATTATTGTGATCAATTGTACTAAACTTAACAATTAAAACATTTGTTTCTTTTTAGAAAGTTGTCACCAGTTTGTGAAAGACTGCACTGACAACAGAATGCAAAATCAAAGAGCAAACACACATGTGGGAAACTAAACTCATCAGTTCAGCGGCCATACCATGGACCTTATATTTAACTATTCATAAACTGTATCTTTGTTCTGACATCCACCTTTACTTTTTCAAGAACAGCAAACAATAGAATGTCTACAGCTTAAATATAGATAAATTATTTGAAGAGAATGTCTATTGCATTTTAACAAGGGAACATAGGAAAAGATAACATATGCATTTTTGAAGTTGTTTTTGGAAAAAATCCCAGAGGAATCCTGCCACATCTCAAGTGAGTTTGACTTTTACAAGGTGCATATAAAAATAACCGTGGGTAAACAACCTGCAGAAATTCGGTGCAGCGAGTTTTGAAATATGTCATTTGGATTTGAGAAAGTACATTTGAAGGGAAAAGTTGTAAAAGTAATAATTAAGAATTCAAACATGCAATTAAAACATCAGAATGTGCCATTTAATAATCTGGTATTTGCTGCTCTGAGACTCAGTGATGGTGTCAACCTTTATATAGTAGTCCAAACTATTTACCTTATTACCGTGCTGACAGGGGATAATGCACTCCTGGGTATTGACTGCTGCTACTCAAACTTCTAATGGCCTCTTCATCAGTGTCCATTATGCTCTGTATTCGTGAGTCACTTCTCATCATGGATTAAACGTCAGCTTTACAACAAGCTTCCATTTACATTTCATCATAGGTGAAAGAGGCGTCGTGTGGCTAAAGGTGCTTTGGCCGTCCCTCTTGATCGTTGTTGGCCCAAACCTGTCATATGTGTCACTGATGACTCAACTCACCTACAATGAGTCCTACTGCTATGTTCTCATACATACACTGGGGAGCACGCTTATACCCATATGTCAATGTGATTAAAAGCATTACATAATTTACTACTAATAATTAATTTTAAGGCAAGTCATAGCTGGTAACAACAATATTCTTCATATGGTTAGTAGTTGGATGGGAAACCACTGAGATAATCAGGTGCCGCAGCGGGTTTCCAGCTGTAAAAACCGTTGTGTCCTCAGGCAAGGCACTGTACACACATTGCCTAGTATAAAAGCAGTGAGAGATGATGATACAGATTGGCAGCCTCACTTCTGTCAGTCTTGAGTGAATGAATGATGCTCTTTGAGTGTCCAGAAAAGCACTATATAAAACTGATGCATTATTACTTCTTATTATTAGTGGTACTCTGTGGGCTTAGTATTTTTTTTTTCACCATCTAGAAATTAAAATAGACTGTAAATAATAATTATAACTGAGTGAGTTGTTAATAGCCTGTATGAGTTGATTATATGACTGGCCCTGTCATGAAAATTACTATATCAAGTTAACATTCAATATATGATAGATACATTTTGGAGGTCAATATTCATCTTGGGGACTTTTTCATTGTACTTGTGGAGAATATTTTGGTATTTCTGTACTATGATAACCATTGAGCTGCAGATGGTTGAATAAATAACATGACTATGACCCATTATAGATACAAGTGTTTCATTCTGCTATTCATTTATTGACAAGTTCTTTACAAAGTTTTTTGGGAGGATAACTCTGCATTATAGTGATCGTTTCAATTGCATAAATTAGTTTCAGTATGTGACGGAGCGCCGGTAATGCCCCGTCATGCTCCGGCCGGCGCGGCTTCTTTGGCGAGAGCGCGGAGCGCGCAGGACACTTTCTCGTTTTGCGGAGCCCAGCTCCAGTAAACTGTTTCCCGCAGACTCACACTAACTGTTCCCCAAACACGGACTCTTTTTCCCGCGAGTGCTTTCGAGGGTGCACACTCGGAGCCTACGCGCCACACTCTTACCTGTTACCGCAGTCATGCCGCTGCCGCCATCGCTTTCTGGTCCAGGGGCCAAACCGGGGCACTTCCTGGTTACACTTTAAATAGCGCGTAGTGGCGCGCTAATGGGGGAGTCATGTGACCGGACTAAACCATTACGGTTCATTCGTGTTTATTTTGTTTTCCTTAAGTTTATGGGGCTCATAAAAGATAACCATATGAGGGGTTATTGGAGTAATTGTTTCCATGTTGTGTGTAATTTGTTTATGCCTATAAGTATAGTTTTGTCTATGTTTTAACCTTAAAACTTTGTGATTGGTTAATTGGTTAACCCAGGGGGAGAGGCTTAGGGATATATAAGGGGAGAGCGCAGCTCATTCAGTGTCTGTCCTTGGCTTGACTCTGTAGGTACTGGTGAATGTTGACTGCTGCTGTTTTAAGTTTTCCTCTAAATACTTTATTTTTGGACTGTTTTCACTGTAAATATTGCACCTTGGGCTGTGGCAGAAATAAAAAAAAAACACTTAAGTGAAGTTTTTCCGACTGCGCCATCATTTTTATTGTGTTGACGTGACGCAGTATTATTGTCTATTTTCGTCAGTGATACTAGTATACAAAGCTACATATGACTATAATTTTACACACATTTTGCATTCACGCATTCAAGGACATACGTGACAGACTTCTTTAAAAATGTGTAGTGTCCATTTACTGTTTACAATCTTGTTTATTTCTCTTGGCTGCCAACGGGCCTAATATTGTCCCACAAGGTGCACTTCCGACTAGGACGTACCTAACCAATCACTCCCCACATGTGTCTGGTGTCGCAAATGCTTTTCAAACAACAACGCCCAGAGGAGCTGAAGTTGAGGAGGTAACAAACACAATTTAAGACACGTCTCCACTTGTGTTGTATTTATGGTGCTGATACTTTGCAATTGATCTCTAAATTTTTCATGCGTGTGTGAAGCTAACTCAAAGCACCACTTTCTTAGACGGTCAAGTTAGATTTGTGAATGTAATCTTTATTTGAACACTAGAAAGAATTGATTTTGCTGGAACTACAACAGGTAAGCTGATTTGTTCTGTTATTGATCACAGGCTCCCAGATCATCTTAAACTTTTTTGTCTGTTTGTTAATGTGTGCAATGTGTCACCATGGTAACTGCTGAATATTTCACCATTAGAGATACACAAAGAACACTCCTATCACCATGTTATAGCAAAGTAACATAGATCTTTTTTACCACAAAAACATACTTACTATAGTGTATAAACTATAGTGTAAAACAGCTGAAGTCGATGTGTCCTTGCCCAAGAACACAAAGGCAACCGCTGATACTTTCATTTGTGTGCAACCAGGCTATGCAATATTATGAGAATATGAGTCAACATGTAGCTGGTCTATTGAATTTCATTGGGAACACATAATAAGTACAGCTCCTGTTAGCCAACTTTCATTTAGTATTTCCTGAATATTTCACCATTAGAGATACACAAAGAACACTCCTATCGCCATGTTACAGCAACATAAAGATCTTTTTTACCACAAAACAAAAAGCCCTTACATTATCTTACTATAGTGTATAAACTCAGAGTAAAACAGCGGAAGTTGATGTGTCCTGTTGTGTCCTTGCCCAAGAACACAAAGGCAACCGCTGATACTTTCATTTGTGTGCAACCAGGCTATGCAATATTATGAGAATATGAGTCAACATGTAGCTGGTCTATTGAATTTCATTGGGAACACATAATAATAAGTACAGCTCCTGTTAGCCAACTTTCATTTAGTATTTCGTTTTCTTTCCTGGGTGTTGCCAAAATTCTTTAGGCCAGTATTTATTCTTAACCAAATAAAAAGCCAAACTGTCACACTTGTTTCATCAGTATTCATCTTCACCTCCAGTTCTTTTACCTGCCCCAGGTTCTTAAAGCAGCCATTAACAGACACATTTCCACAGTTTCCACCCCCTCTGGTGCTGCTGGTATTGGCTGCTTGAACCACCTGCAGCCTCCTCTCTCCGCCGTGTGCTGGGGGAGCGTGTCATCCATCAGGCTTGTGGGCAGTCGCTCTGGGGCCGTTGGCAGAGGCTGCGTGGGACTCGCCTCATTTCCCCGCTCTGATTATCCTGCTCCGGTCTCTGTGGGAATGGGCACACGCCACTCGAGGCTTCTCCAGCACCGCCTCCTCTGCACCATCTCCTACTCCTCTGCACATTTCCTTTCTTCAAAGCAAGCTCCGAAGTAACGTAAAGACCTGACAACAGTTGGATATTTTTATAAAACCTTTTCCATCTGCCCACTCAGCACAGATCGAATCTGAAATTGAGATGCACCAAGATGACAGCCATTTAAGAACAAGCTCAGTTTCATCAGACTTAGATAACGGGATGTAAATAGGTGTGGAGAAAAGGTGTAAACCGAGGTTTTGTAAGGAGAGAGTATCAGAGCACTATCTTTATGAGTTTCAAAAGAATAGTAAGACATTATAGGATTGCCTGGGACAGAATAAAATAAAAAAGATTTATACCAGTAACAGAGGAAAAAGTAGATAAAAAGGAAAAGTTTTGCTAAAATATTGTCCAAATGACCTTATACTATAGACTGCAACTTTGCCAATGGCATGCATAATCATTATCTCCTGAAAAACAAGAGACTAAAGTACTGTATACCAATCACAAAATGGGGCCGGTTGTAATCGCTCATTTAGTAAGAGTAAAAATCTAGAAGCACCTCAGCAGCCAGAAAAACAACTCGATGTTTAGACCAAGAATTGCACAGACGTATTTATCATTCTTGTATTTATTTTTACAAATGCTGTCCATAATTCAGCAAGTTCATAATCGTGATACAACCAACACAGCTCCAGTCGGTGCATTTGGCGCTACACTAACTAGTGCCAGCTCCTCTCCTCGTCCTGACAGCCCAGTGTTCCCCTGAGACTGCTCCTAAATGCTGCTTCATACAACTGTAAGGAAGTTCATCTGGCAGCAGTGCTTTAACAGGCAGGAGCTGGCCTACTTTCTTTCCCCCAAATACTTCTCTTCATGGCTGCACTTGCACACCGTCACCTCCTCTGCATCCATTATATCAGGAGACCTAACCCCCAAGGATAAAGAGGCGTCAACTCAATGTCCACTGATTTATAAGCACAGAAAAAGTCCGACCATAATAATCAGAAAAGCATCCACAAAAATATTTTATTTTAAAAGCTGAGTGCAGGTAATAACCAGGATATTTACACCCTCACAGGAGGAGCCAAGTGTTTCATGAAATCTACAGAAAAACTGAGATTTTTCAAGTGCCGTAAATCAGCAGGACATTTGACTTTTCTCCATGGAGCTTTGCATTACATGTTCAGTCTAATGGTGCTTTTGTGCTTTTATCAAGAGATGCTAAAAGGAACATGTTAGCTCAACTCTTATGTGTTTAATGCCAGGCTTATGCAATGTTCTCCTTTCAGGCACTACAGTCTTCGTATCTAATGTGTTGGATATTTGGATTCCATGACTTGGTTCACCATTATGCGGGTCATACAAAAAATACTAATGAGAAACTTAGTGTTGCTTTGATGAAATTTCTGAACCTTGCCAACCACACAAACTAGTTACTGCGTAGCTCCAGCATGTGGGTTTGATGGAGGTGATTAAGTGGGAGGATGACAGCCAACTAATGCCACTGATATCACATAACAACTACAACTACAATAACTACATGCAGGCCCATAGCCTAATGGTGTAAGCATTAAGACTTGCTCCTCCACTTCAGCTGTTTCTTTGCAAAAATATGTCTTCATTTATTGCTTTGAACAAATATGCAGATAAAAATGAACCTGTCTGAGGCCAGCTTGATGTTTAAAACTGCAATGAGCTCTACACAATATCAGTTTGTGTTTGTTCTATATTGAAATCATGATTATTTAACCATTATTTTTTGGTTATTCAGCATTTCTCTCTTAAAAAAATGAAACACTGAAAATAAATATTGAGATGGAGATGATGCTGCAAGACTTTTGTCTCTGTCACCGTCCTTATTGAAGGTAAGTGCAGATTCACTGTGTGTTTTAGAGTGGACTTTAATCACTGTTATCTTATAAGTGACATCAGCGCATACACAGGACTCGCAGAGTAAAGTTGTGCAAAAATCACGATCAAAATACAATTAATTGCACAGCCTTAGTTTGTTCTTCATAAGAATTATCAGCAAAAGGCAGACAAATATTTTATGCTGATCAAAAAAGTGGAACTTGTGTTTGATTCAATGCGAGAAGCACGTCTTTCCAACCATGTGTGCAGTGCTTATGTCCATTTGTGGCACCGTACTTGCTTAGGCTTTGTTGTTGCTTCAAATCATACTGCATCATTTGTCATTTGCAGGAATCCACCTTGCTGTACAAAGTTAAATCTAGTTGTTGTAGGTATGGTAAGGGAGAAGAGAAAATCCAATGGAATCTAAAAACCTAAGACATGCTCCAAGATTGCAATATTTGATTTCCCTGTAGCTTGTAACTGTCAATGTGATGATAAAGACAGTACATTATTTATCAACATACTCACACAACCATGAATAATCTCACTGAACTACAGTATGTGCAGCTAATGTTTCTTCAGGGGTAGATTCTTTAGTGTTCAGCTGATTTATTTTGAAGTAGTGTTTAGCCTTAAGTGTCTGTGTGTTCTGAAATGCCTGGTTGCATTCTGTTACACAAACTGTAGAGGCAGATTCCAATTATAGGCAAGGCCTGAATAACATCTCTCCCTTCACTGACTCAGTACGGCAGATTAGGACACACAAGCTACAGATTAGTTCATTTAAAAGAACACTATTATTTTTGAAACAGGATGTCAATTTTTGCATTAGGTAGAGCAATTTTCTACAAGGAGCCCAATTATCTTCAGACTTTAAAGATGTTCAAACTTGAATGCAGTGGAAACAAATTATCTAAAAGGACCTACTAGAGGGGGAAACAAAGGCAATGTTTCCCTCTTACAGCTCAGCGCCAATAAGAAGGCCATTAAAAATACTGCTTTGTCATTACTATACACAGGTATATTTCAGATTTAATTAGCTTTGATCCAAAGCATTTATCTACCATCAGCTGGGTCTAATCTCATTACAGACCTGATGATGCATGGCCCACTAATAATACATGCAGACTCAGAGACAGAAAAATAAAAGAAAGTAATGCTTCCTAAATCTAAATATGTCTGGTAGAACAATAACTATATTAAATACAGACCAAATGTCTCCATAGATAAGTTTAATGCATTAGTCTAGAATGTTCCAGACAAAAAATCATGGAGACAAGCACACCTTAAGGAAACCTCTCTGTCCCTCTTATCTACTTCTCATTCCTTCCTCCAGGCATTCTTTCTTTCGGTCAAGTATGAGTGATATATAAAGTCTAAGGTCTGAATGTCTCCTCAGAAGTAGAAATAAATATATGTATTGGTTCTATATATATATTTAAAAAAATAATAATTTTTCCTCACCTTCCACAGTGGTTGGTCTCTCACCCTCATCCAGCTCGGGTCCCCTACCAGAGGCCTGGGGGCTTGAGAGTTCTGCGCAGTATCTTTGCTGTTCCTAGTACTGCGCTCTTCTGGACTGCGAGCTCTGTTGTTTTTCCTGGGATCTGCTGTAACCACTCCTCCAGTTTGGGGGTTACTGCCCCGAGTGTCCCGACCACCACGGGCACCACTGTTGCCTTCACTTTCCAGGCCTTCTCCAGCTCTTCCTTGAGCCCCTGGTATTTCTCTAGTTTCTCATGCTCCTTTTTCTTGATATTCCCATCACTTGGTATTGCAACATCCACCACCACAGCCTTGTTCTGTTGCTTATCGACCACCACTATGTCTGGTTGGTTCGCCATCACCGAAGCTCAACTTTTAATTATTACTTTTATTTATCAAGCTCCTTGTCTTCATTCATAAAAAGGTAATATTTACACTGTGTTCTGAGGTTGTGGTCTGCATGTAACCTTGTAACACAAAATATTCAGTTAGGTGGCTTTGTGATCACAAGAGCGGAAGTTCATGGAGGAAGTTCACTGATGTGTAAGACAGTCACAAGAGGGTGAACGTTAAGGGACACATATTTTAGTCATATGTTTTGCTCATGACAAGTGTGTTTGTTGTTGGTTTTTTGGGGATTTTTTTTGTTTGTTTTCAAAACATAGCAAGAACATATGAGGAAGGGAATGTAAAATCAACAGACCAGTCACAATAATACATTATATTGTTGAACTAAATATAGACAATAAATGATAATACTGAAACTAGTGCTGACATGCAATTCAAATATTTAATCACGATTAATCTCATGAATGTCATAGTTACCTTGCGATTAATTGCAAATTAATTGCAAATTTTTGTCCCTTGAATAAACATTTTAATACTCTTATCCACATAGAAACATAGGCTTGCTTTGTGCAAATGTTTTTTGTTTTTTTTTAATTTACAACTGTTTAATGCTTTTAGTGTAGAAAATAGGTCCAACGGCAGAAATATCTATTAAATAGTGAGGCAGATATGGGTCCTGCCGCGATACACGCTCCTCCGTGAGGTTATGGATATAACAACACGAGGAGTGAGGAAAGCCAGAGGAAAACTTGCAAAACTTATCACAGTCTTTATCGAAGGTAAGCACGGATAACCAGATGCAACACTTCAGTAATTAGTTTGTATCAAGCCTTATAGACATAATATTATTATAGTACAGACAAATAACCAAAAATGTCCCCCAGTACAAAGGAAAATCCAAGATAAATACTGACCCCCAAAATGATTGTTCCATGTATTGAACAATAAGTTGATGTATTAATTATCATGATAAACCTAAATATCAACTCACTATGTTTGAGAAATGCTATTATACGTTTCATATTATAGAAATGAAACACATAATAATAATCATTATTATTATTCAGTTATTATAATTCAATTCTTCTTTGAGATCCAAGACAGCATTTGGCTTTGAAAATCTCAAGAGAAAGCTTTACATTTCCTGACAGCAATCTCCCACGTCTTAAATGAACAAAGACCAAAGTGAATCCCCATCACAATGAATCTGCTCCACACATCTCTCCCCAGACACAACTCAAATACTACAAACAGTGGAGGGATTTCATAAAAAGGTGATCACAGTTGGCTTCTGTGTCTCTTGTTTATTCCCCCATCAGCAGCACAGGGGCTTGTTACTCTGATGTATTTCGTGCATACTTGGGTGATTAATAGTGTCAGCCTCTAAAACATCTGACAGAGTGTGCGTGCCTCACACACAGACAAACACATTTCATAACAACAACAAAAAAGCAGCTGACACTCGGGACACTTGGACAATGGAGACAAACTGGTCAGCCAGAAAATGTGCTCGCATCATTCCATGCCATAAAATGATGACAATGCAAAGTGCTGTGTTGATAGACCTCACAGCGGTGTAAAAGGGCTCCAGGGGAATCACAGATAGGATTACTTGTCTACAAACTCACACCGCTCAATAAACGTACAGGCACTGCTCGTCTTAATCTTTGTGCATAGGCTATGGGAAACGATAAAAAAGGCATAGATTTTAAACTTTTAGACTTTAGACTTCTATTGTCTCCAAGAGAAAATTCATTTTCACGCACACAGAGCTCATTTTGACATACACAGTAACAACACAGCACAGCAAACACAAACACATTACAATAGACATTACTGCACACTCAGCGGGGCCTGTTGTTCAAAAATGTGACGACTGAGGTAATCAGTACTTTTCTAAAACCAAAAATGTTTCAGAAAAGTACAGGTGATAATTATTTTAATCCATCTAAACCAAGCAGGCCTGAAAAAGCCGTCCCGTTTACTATAATTGCCATAGATAGTCCTGTCATGATTACAGATTTTGATATATTGCAACAGAAAAAAATGATATTGAAAGTAATTTGTGACACAATTAAACATAAAGCAGGATAATCTCAGTAAGCATTTTTTTAATAGTGTAATAAGGCATGAGCTACAACAAAGAAATAGCAGAATGAACAAATAATTAGTCCAGTAAGTTAATTTTTCATCTCTCTACAGCTGAAATATTTGCATATTACATAAAAAAACAGCAGAAACCTTTCCAACAAAAAAAAAATAAATAAATAAAAAAATAAAATAAAATAAAACCACAAAATAAATATTCACCCCCAAAATATATGTTTCTAGCTCTCATATATTGAACAATAAGTCAACATTCATACAAGTCACACTTTTTATGCCCTATCCCCACTTCAAATGAATATCACAACAAGGAGCTGGAGTGTGTCCCAGTTGTTTAGAATGTTTTTATTATATAGTTTCTGCCTTGGCATTATCACCTGTGGTAAAAGTGGGTGGGACTACGTACAAAATGATAAAGTCCATAATTTAGCACATACCTTCGCTAAATAAAGAGGAGTAAAAGAAAAGCTTGTGACAGCCTGTGAGTCAGCAGCACACAAACCTACTCCTTTAAGTGGACAAAACCCTACCCACCCTCCACTCAGCACTAGCGCCCTGGAACTATCACCTCCGTATGGAAAAAAGTGGGTGTTAACGCTGACAATAATCTGCAGCTGTGCAGCACAGCAGATTATGCATGTTTGGGGCTATAGAGCACTTTTAATGAGATATTCTGAGATAAATCCATGCACCAAACAAAATGACATGCCTTTGGGTGGGTGGTTTAGTTTCAGATTCAGATTTAGATTCAATTTTGTTATTGCACTTGTACAAGTACAGAGCAACAAAATGCTGCTTTATTAAATAAAAATGAACATATGAGAGAATATTATAAAACAGAGGCAGGTTTACCATGAGCATATTGCCGATCATTAGATTTACATTATTTAAGTGCTTCAGAAAGTGCATATATTTTAATGAGCATTTAGGAGTGTGACAGTTTCCTGGTTTGGTGGGCGTAAAAACTTAAACTGTATTTTTTTTCCATATACGTTTTGATTTAATACCTTGACTTGATAGATAAATAAAAAAAATGGCATGCCTACATATATGAGTAGTCTTCCATTGTCTACAAAAACATACAAAAACATGTAAACATTGAATTGTGTTTGTTATTTTTAACTTAAAATACACCAACATGGTATATCAGTCAAACATGAACAGGGTTAATGAGATGCATTCAGATCAGGCTGCCCGTTCTCCACAACGACCTGAGTCCCAGAAGCACTCAGACTGATAAGAGGAATCAGGGTGAGGAGAGGAGACCGTCGGACCAGGAGGGAATCCCTGGAAATGGCAGCTGTGATTGATGTTTCTGGGGAAATTTCAACAGTTTAAGCACCCAGCAGAGAGGCTGAGATGGAGGGGAAGGCCAGAATACACAAAAAGTGAAGAAGTGTCTCTAAGGTAGAGAGCTGAGAAGATGAATTGAAGATGAAAATGAATTTTAAACTCAAGTGCAGTTGTTGTGACACAGGAAAAATGTTTTTTTTTTTCAATTACTATTTCAAAGATTCAAGGTTTCTTGTATGTATTGATCTAAAAAAGACATTAATACACTCAAGCGGTTCTGCATTATACCATGCACCAGGAATATAATGTGTGTTGTCACAATATTAACATTTTGATGAAAAGGAAAAGGCTTGATAGTGGATTTCGATTATGATAAAAAGCACATTTTAAAAACTATATACCGGTAATACAATTTTCAATACAATTTTCAATACAATTTTCAACACAAAGCAGTAGTTTATTCAATACTTCTATATTCTATATTCTATACAGTATTGTCCTATGAGTTCAAATGAATACGTAGTTTTATTCTAGTCTTAGTATTGACTAGTATCTGGGTATCACTTTTCTTTTTTAAAATTCTGTAAAGGCATTATTTTTGTGTGTGTGTGTGTGTGGTGTGTGTGTGTGTGTGTGCGTGCGTGCGTGCGTGCGTGCGTGCGCGCGCGCGCGTGCGTGCGTGTGCACGTGTGTGTGTGTGTGTGTGTGTTTAGAGCAAGAAGATTTATGGTGAGAAGTTGTGAGTCTGTTGCAGTAGCATTGGGGAGAGTGAGATCAGACAGGGAGATGATCCTTGGGAGTGACAAGGACAGGATTATAAATGTGTGCATCAAAGAGGGGAGCTTATTTTATGTAGTAAAAGATAAGGAAACAAGTCAGAGAGGCCAGCTAGGGAGTATCTGGACTTAGTAAATGATACCTGGGAATGATCGAATGAGAAAGGACCAACCAAAAGAAACTCATTACTGTTGGTTTTGTTCACAGGGATGGTTACACATATAGGCTAAGATAAATATACTCAGCTGTTACTCTTTTGTTGCTCAAATAAATGATTATCTTCTCAACACAAAACAAATCAGAAGATTGTTTCCCTTCAGTGCCGCAGAGCCAAGCAAAGATGCAGTTCATTAAATGTAGTTTGGAGAAGCCTGCAGAACCTAATGATGAACTGTTGTTACTAAGGAGACCAGTGACACCAGGATGGGCCAAAACACTGTCATCATCAGGGTGAAAAACTCAGGGAATTACAGGAGCATATTTGTGTAGGTGTGCATTAGCATAGCAAATGAAGATCCTTGCATAAATAAAGTTGGCCTTGAAGTTGGTTCATTTACTTAATGTGCAAACCTCTATTGTAATTCATGCTTTGATTTGATGAAGATTCTTGTTTTGGGGGTTTAGAAAACAGAAGAAGAAGTTGGGATAATTCTAAATAAACGATAAAAATGACAAAAACAGGTAGTTCGCTTGGTGTATTTTTGCGAAACATGTGTAATCACCAAAGAACACCCTAAATGCATGAGCAACCATGTGTTAAAACGGAAAAACCCACCTACAAAAAAGACCGTTCAAACTTTCAAAAAGTAATTTCAGTTCACTAATTTACTTTTATGTTCTCCTTCTCTCTGTTTGGCAGTTGTAACTTTTAACACATCGCGATCTGTCTCGGATAATTAAGCCGCCTATTGATTTTATGATTGTCTTTGTTTCCCTAAAGAGGTCCCTTATGTTCTCTTTCAGACTGATCAATACCCAAAAGGGGAACAGACTCTTTTCTCACTGCACATAAGCACTTAAATAGCTCTGGATCAGTTAGTATATCAGTACAGTACTTCTCTAATTTTCTATTTTGCAAAGCTGTAAATTATGAATAGTTAATTTGATGCCAAGAACAAACTTGTACAATTGTTTTATATCTTTTTCTTGATTGCTATAATAAAAAGCAGAAGTGGTTTACTTAGAATCTCTTTTGTAACAATGATGGAACGAATGTGTTCAGAAAGTCACTGGTCCATTGCAGTAAATAAGCTCTTATGGCACTTACTGTATCAGGAAAATGCTATAATATATACATCTTACTTGTGCTTTTGATCTGCACGTCAAAAGGTGCATTATGTAACTTTTCAGGTAGTGTTTGGACACCATGGAGATGCTATTAATTTTCCTTAAATGTTCCACAGTTCCAGCTCCACAGAGACTACCAGAAAGTTACAAGACAAATCTGTGGACATACAATAGAGATGCTTTATGTTTTATGTTTAATTCCACACTTAGACAAAGCAATTACATTTCCACGGAGAAAAGCAGATGGTAAACCCTCCCCAGAAATATTTCAAAGTGTGCCTTTTAGAGAGCACAACTGGAGGCGAAGGAAAAGAAATAAGAAACGGTGCATCTAAAAGGGGAGGACTACACCGTCACCTATTGCCTTATTTGAGTTGTGGCACCAGATGGTTCCTCCCAGAGTAACCATCCTAATTTCACATGAGCACCTGAGAACAGCAAGACTATTCACTCTATTCAATGGTAAACCTGACTTCCCAGTATCAGTGAGACAAACACAAAAAAACAGTTTGTATTTTTTCAACCCTATGACTTTAATTTCTGCATAGAGTTGATTTCTGCAGAGTAAATTTAGGTTAATTCTGTGTTTTAGTGAATATAACTTATGTGAAACTGATGCTGAGGTTTAGGCATGTATTATTACCAACGCGGCAATAAATATCAGTTCGGAAAATAAGTTATTGCGTGTGCTGGCATTAATTTTATTTACTAGACATCTCTCCTGGGGTGCTCCTGATCAAGGGGTAAAATACACAACTAACAGTTTCTTCTATTTATTTTTAAACATTTATTTCAAGTCTTATATATCTCCTGATCAAGGGGTAAGATACACACAACTAACAGTTTCTTCGATTTATTTTTAAACATTTATTTCAAGTCTTTATATTAGTGTCGGGTCCTGACTGAACTTAAATTAATTTACTATTCCTAACATGTTCCTATGAGTGCATTTGGCGATAAAAAAGTGCTAAACCCTCTATAAATATTTGTAATATCTGCCTTTTCACTCCCTAAAATGTGTTAAAATATCAATTAGGTTGACTGAAATCCCAGACAGAAATGACTACTATCCAAATAAAATCATATGAAAATGTTGGCACAGACTGAGACAGCTATGACTGCAAGCAAGTGTCATATATCACTGAATTTGTGAGGAAAAAATCCTTTAAAATACAAAAATGGAAATGAATCTTATGCCAATTCAAACAAAATCCTGATTGTCAAAAACTGACCCTTGAAACATGGGTCAAAGTTTGGACATAAGCCTATAAAAGTGAAGCATTTTTCATTTGGTTTTCAGATTACCAGACGCTCGGCTGATGAACAGGACCTGAGTAATCATGTTGTACAGTGTAATCTTATGGAAGCCGCTGGGAGGCATCAGTTCATTACAAGTGCCACCAACATGAGCCGTCACAAAGGCACAAACGAGCTGCAGAAAAGGTCAAAATGAGGCACAGGCTCCAGAGTCAAACCTATATATTTGTTTAGGACGCTCCCACCACTTTAAGAAGGAACAAATGACATCGACATACAACTCGAGAGATCACAACCAGCTCCGGAATGACAACAGCAACATGAAACTAGTCTAAAAAAGCAACTATGAGGATGTATAAAAGTCTAAAAAAGCTTAAAAACAAGATAATGTGATGTTTTTGTGATCTCGGTGACATTAAATAACAGTTTCCGAAAGTATCCCCAGTACCAACACCACTCTGCGCTATATGTGATTTGCTTAGTAGTGTGCATTTTGCTCAGATAAACAAATTACGCTCCAGCAGTGTGTTGTCAGCATATAAAATAAAGCAGGGGGAGGATAATGAGGTTGACGCCTGTTATATTTTCATAAAAAATACTCCTGGTGGAACAGAAAATGATCAGACCTGCTTCATCTTAACTTATACAACCCTCTATGGAGTCAAATGAAATATATACAAAACACTGTGACTTTTAGTTAAATGGTATACAGTACAATGAAGAACCATGATGATGAAAACGCTAATGTACAAACAAAAAATCCAGAATCCAGAAGTACACAATTGAGGTTTCCATGCTTTCTGGTGACTTTACAATGACTATAAATAACCGTAGCATTAATCACGGATCCTGTACCTAAACCCTAAAGCCTTAACCTAGTAATAACATCTAATAATAAAAAATGTACATCATGGGAACCTATAAGGGTCCAGGTCCCCCATGACAAAAGTGCGTCGTCAATGTGATAAATATCCACTCACTAACCGATAATAAGGACAAGCATTTATCTTTTTCATTGTGCTACCTGAATTACTTCTATACAATGTAGTTGATATTTTAATCTATAATAGAATCGTTTCAGTCTATCCAGAGACTTGTGAAGTCCGCTGGCCTGCAGTGTTGGCTATATTTTTCACGCAGGACTATCACGAGAAAACAGCACCCACGTCTCTTAGGGCCCGGTACATCTTGATGTCAAGGAGCGGCGTAGTTTAAGGCATTAAATATGAATGGAAGAATTACGCTCTTTGTTCAGTACGGGTCCCTGGTGTTTCCTGTGGTTAGGTCTTAGTGATAATGAATGGCAGATACATTCGAGTGTTAATGAGATGGAGGTAGTAATTATATCTCTGAGGGATCCGGACCAATACCACTGTAGCACCTCAACGAACTGATGCTCAAACCCACGCTCTCCTCCCACTACGCCTGCATGTCAGTGAAGCTATAGGCTCGCTCTGCATTGGACCAGCTTCCTGTTAACGCAAAATGATTTCTGATGTGTATATTTTAGCCCTTTTCTCCCAGGTGACATATCTGCTTTTATCCAAATCCACATGAATCAGCCAAGACCTGACCACTTGCACTTTGACATTTCTTTATCGGATGGGTCACATTGTTATTATTAGATTTACAGATTTGATCGTTTTTGGTGGTCAGTACAAAATTTGCCTTGTCTATATGTTTGAATCTTATTAATTAACTGGAAAAAAGTGTCCCTCACCTATTTGCACCCACTGCTTCTTCCCCGTCATCTCATTTCCATGCATTTCCATCTCAGCCTTTGTGTATTTCTCATTTATTCCATCTAGGTGACTGTGGTTCTCCTCGAGGTTTCTCGGTTTTTTTCCCACTGGGTTTTTTTTTTCGAGGTTTTCCTTGCAGAAGAAGGAGGGTCTAAGGACAGGAGATGCTGGGACAATTATCCATCTGCCTGCTTGTTGTTGGACATTCTGTATTTTTGAATTATTAATTAATTACTTTTTTTTCTTATTCTGCTTCATTCTCTGACATCTTTGTTTGCTAATTTAACAATTTTGTGAAGCCCGTCGAGATAAGTGCTATGATTTTGGGCTATACAAAAATAAACTGAATTGAATTGAATCATCAACTAACACAATTTGGCAGTTTAGACCCTGCTTGGGCCATACTTCACTTCCCATAGTCTCTAGTGTCCAACGGCCGTGGCTACAATCCTATGCCCTGACCAAATAAACATACAAGAATAATAATAGGAAAAGGTACAATAGGGAATACAAGTGAAAGACCCAAAGACTGGATCATTTCTGCACAAGTCCTACAAAAAATCTCAGCTCATCTGCCACAAACACTGTCCTTGTACAATATTTAAACAAATAAATACATTTGAGATCATTATCCCCGTTGGCAAAAACCTACTTTAATTCCAGAGCTTTACTTCATAACAGTATATTTCTAATTTTCCCAGATACCATGATAGAGAGAGATAATCTTCTCTCATTTCATCAGTTATGCCAGAAAACACACTAACTTGGCCAATGCTAATTTCTACCCACAAGAAATGGCAAGATGGGAAGGAGTGGGAACATGAAATTACCAAGACATAAAAATCTATCACTCGTGTCTTTGCAGTCTTTAAACCAGAATGATGGCAATCTGTCGCTGCATCTGCGAGTTCACCTCAATAAGGGAAATGTTCACACGATAGATAACAAAACTTTCTCTGCCAATATGCTAACAACACAGCACACAACAAAACAATAAAACATTGCCCCACCACTTGACAAAATCTAGCAAGAATAATTTTATCCAAGATCTCCTTACATTTAGACAAGCAGGCCTAGGCTCTTATGGTTTACAACTTGCATTTTATTTTCTGCTCTACATGGGCAACTGGAAGGATGTCTAAAGGGAGGAAAAACAGCAAAATCTGCTACAATAGCACAATAGTTTGTAAGTGCACCTAGTGAGCGAGCGCAAGGAACAATGCACATTGATCAAAATTGCTGAAATAGTTGTTTTGAATTGTTACATATTGATTGTTGAAAAATGAATGAAGGTATAAAACGCTTTAACAGCAAATCTGCCATTGCAATGTGTGAAACGATCAAGGCAACATTGATTTTCCATTAGGTGTCCCTGTTAATGTATGCTGTAGATGCATCATAACACCTAGACCCCAAGAGTCTGTCAAAGATTATTCAGTCCATTTTTCATCATGTTCCTCTCATTTTCTCGGAGGAAAGATGCAAGAAAGCGCTCAACATATAGAAATGCTGCTGCTGCACCAATTAGTAATTAATGTTCTCCCAAGGAACTTTATCAATGAAATATATAGACCCATGCCTATTCAGTTCAGTGAGGCATGCGCTTTACACCAAGGCCTACACATTTTAAAGTGTTAGTGCTTTAGATCATTCATTATGGCTGCCAATTGACTGTAAATACACTATCTTCCACAAACAGAGATGCGTCAGAGGACACACAGTATTGTGCTCTCGATATTTCTGTCAGGTTAAACTACCCGGTGTCATGTGCTGTTCAATGCAAGTTTTTTATCGTTTAGCAGAATTTTACAATGATGGTGTCAGTGTGGGACTGAGGTCTATCACATACAGGCGTGTGGACCTGCATGCGTAACACTTTATTTGGGGCTTCACTCACCACTGGAGTTCTTGCCGCAGATGAGGTGCTGATAGGGCTGCAGAAGACCCCATATCTCAGAGTCACTGTTGATGGCTTGCTCCAGTGACTCGAGTGAAAACTTGGGGATGCCGTTGTCTCTCTCCAACAGCGCGCTGCGCAGTACACGGCTGAACACGTCTCGGAATAGACTCTCCATGCATGCAGCGAGGTAAATAGCTGCATGCTCGTGGATCCTTAGAGCCACGCGACTATCCACCATCCACCTGAAGAACTTCCCCACGGAGAAGACGAGCCCGCAGCGCGCGGACTTGCCTCGGCTGAACTTGTCGCCGGTGGTCATGTTGTAGAGTGACAGTGCGCTCACAGCTGCTGTGATACAGTTCACAGAAATTGTCCAGGACAGAACCATCTTAATGGCACTCTGGACCTCATGCTTGGTGCACTTGGCATAGCGCAAGCTCAGGCGCTGTGCTTCACGGGCCACCCGCACAAGCGCGCGGCTGATAAGAGCTGAGAGCCGAGCTAGGACCTCAGGAGGAAGGCTCCCAGCCATCAGAGTCTCATCCTTCCCCAGCGCGCCCTCCACCTCACCCAGGCTCCACGGCACGTCCTCCAGCTCGGGCAGCTTGGCACTCTGGCCCGAGCACTCCAGTATCTCCGTGTCCTCCGCCAGGACTGTGTTGACCGTGTCCAAACTGTTGTGTCTGCTGTGCATAGATTCTGTCAGATGCCAGCAGTTGCCCCCATGCAAAGACTGATGCGTGTCGGAGCAGCACAACGACACGCTGGAAGACCTGACCGAGTCCGCAGCTCCACCATAACCAGAATCCAGAGTTAGATCCTCCAGCGTCCTCACGACTGTTTTACCCTTGCCTGCCATAACTGCACCGCATACTGTTAGGTATGCAGGGGAACACCGTCCAAAGTCACAAACTCGTCTAATTGCCTCTCTCGACGCTCACGACAAGCTCCTATTGTTTCCCAAATAAAACAAATTTTAAAAAAGCCCGCAAAAACAAGATTCTTTGGCTAATCAGTGATGAATGAAATACAATTTCTCTTCGTTCATCCACAAGTTTTCACGAGTAACCTGTACACGCACAAATCTCAGCGCTACTGCAACAAGCTGAGCACGGCTCACTGTGACTGGGAGGAGGGACTTGAGGCGCCTTTATACAAACCAATCCGCATGTCTCACATCCGTGACTGACACGGACAACACGCTGTACTTCAGGGTTTACCTGCTGTAGGTCTGGTCAATAATAGAATAGTAGATGTTGTAGCGGCGCCTTGGTTTTTTAAATTAAAAGTTTTAATTGACATGAAAAAAAAAATGAGTGAAGAAATTAATACAATATTCATCCAATAGTCTCACAGTAGGAGATGTACAGACTGTGCAGACAGTTCATGAAATGATCAGTCCAAATCTGTACTTATGAGGTTTGTCCTCTGCACCCTGGACCAACCTGCAGTTATGGGACCGTGTCACAGAGGCCTGTTGTTTTCTGCATGACACTGCACAACTGACATTGACAATTCACAATGCTGAAAATAAAGTATATCATATATTTAACATATACGTATAATTTGTTATCTATACATATATTTGAATAGCAAAACAAATAACGTTATGGATCAAGAAAAGGGAAAACCAAAGTCAAGTGTGTGGTGGGCCTAATTGTGTGAGAATTTGGGCCAGTTACAAATTAAGTAATGCAAAAATGTATTATTCTGAAAAGTTGTGTATGCCTTAGTATGAGGTGAATCCCAGATTGTCTCTACTTCATCACTAAACGCGTGTTTCTACTCCTGGCTCAGGTAAAGAGGGATGGAGGGAAGCTGCCAGTGCCTCAACATCAACTCTGTGGTCCGGAAATCTCTCTTCATAAGACTTGTTGCCTAGTAACTGAAAAAAATAAAAAATAAATCACCATTCTTTCATTGCAAGTTCATGATGCATGTTTGTGGCAATGTTAAAACTTAGATCGTCAACAATATTGGAGCGCCGATCCTTTTCTGGTGTAACTTTCCATTTCTATTTGGTCCTTCAGAACGACGAAGCATCTAGTCTGACTGCAAACCTGTTAAATGGACGATCTGAGGAGAAATGTAGCCTACCTGTATATTTGAGCTCACACGTGGTTAGAGCGCCACCTTGTGTCAAAGCGGCATATTTAATTTTGTCGTCTTGTCTAAAGCTTTTGCTGAGAATAAGAGACATCGACATGTACGCTACAGTCCACTCTTCCTCAGAAAGAAGTGCCTACTTTTTACTTTCACGCTCATTTAAAAAAAATAGGACGTATAGGCACACGTTGACTATATCGCCAATCGCAGACATAAACCACCAATAAACTTGTTACGTCTCCGCTGTCTTATGTATCTGCCTACTTACAAACAGGGGAATTGGATTTTGGAAGTAAAATTGGCTACTTAGAGCTTCAGGTATGAGCCACAGATCCGCGTAATAGACAAATTGAGCGCAGAGCACGCCACAAAAACGTGACCACGTTGGACGAAGGCTCAACTGTCTCGTCCAATCAGAGGAGCGGAAGCTGCGTGCGTCTGCGCCATAGGCGGACTCTGGCGTAGGTACCGAGCAGCTCTATGGTAGATACGGGGAGGCTGAGAGGATATTCGTGGAGGCTGGAGGATATTTTCAATTTAACAAAACTTTAACACAATCTGCACGTGGAGGCGAGATAAAGAAAGATTTTGATGAGGCTAAGTATTTGAATGGATCTATAGGGCAGTTTACTTGCAGCTTTTCTGTGACATTTTTTATTTACATAACACCCTATCCCCGGTGTGTGCGTCGGCAAATCTCGCTACTGTATAGATCTGAGTAGACGCGACCTTTACAAATAACCTGTTAGATCTCTCAGCTGTTCATACTGGGCCTGTCATCGAGTGTACGACCGACATACTGTTCGCCGTATGTATCTTGATAGATGCATTTTTACTATTCAGATAAACAAGTTATACAACCCGATGGCCTATTGCTTGTTCGAGTAGCCGGTCCTAAAGCCCGCCGTGTTTGCAGCCGCAGCCCCGTGGACCCCGCGCTGTCTCACATCCAAATGCTTCGCTCGCCAAAGGCTTTACAATTCTTTGACATTATGGAAAAGATACTGTTAGAGCAAGGTTAATTACAGTCAGTTAGAGCGCTTAGACATTAGTGGTTTTTAAGCTCCAGATCTTCAAGTTGTCCCGTGCTGAATATCGCCTGCAAGCCATCCTCAAGCAGAAAGGAGTGACCAAAAACAGACTTCTGACATAATTCTTTACAAAAAGGATTTGTCCAACTAAGTAATGGTCATAAATACGATCCACTGGTTCAGGAAGGGATTGCGGCTCCACGACAATCCGTCGCTCAAGGATTCTCTGCTGGGAGCGGACACTGTCCGCTGCGTCTACATCCTCGACCCCTGGTTCGCCGGCTCCTCCAACGTGGGGATCAACAGGTGGAGGTGAGCAGACTCTAATACACGTGCATTTATGATGATGGGCTGTTTTAATCTATTACATCAAAGCATGTTCACCCAAATATGGATTTAGATTTAAAAGCATCTATGCAACAACTCAGTTTTTCAGGTTTTTTTTTGTTTTGTTTTTGTTTTTTCAATTTTATGACCAATCCAATTTAGACAAATTAATCTTGACCTGGTGAATGGATCAAATCTTCACATTTTTTGGGCAGAGAATATAATCCAAAATTGAAAGCATAAACAGCCTAATTTATCACAAAACATCTTAATCAATATAGTATATCGTATTTTCCTCCTTTGTCTATAAAACGTTTTACATGATTGATCTTTTTGAATGTAATACTTTAATATGCTGAACAGCAGGTTTGATCAAACCATGCAAAATCACAAAAAGCTCCCTGTAGTGCCTGATAAGGTCATGTCCATGTGAGATAAGCCAGTGACAGTTAGTGCTTTTTACAGAAGTCTACCGTTGTTGGGCCTTTGTGTGTAAACTGATAACCCCATAAGAAAGGTCAGGTTTGCACAGCAGTGTGAGATTTTTTTGCAGTATTTATTTAGTATAATTAGTAGTAAATAGTATAATAGTATACATAATATAGTATAATTCAAAACTAAATAATGGCACAACATGCCGAAGCAGGGAAAGGATTGAAAGGACATCCATGTTATGACAGATGATTATCTAACAGTCTTTAACACTCTTCTTATTACAGTCTTATAACATTACATCCTTATTACATGTTTGAATTGGCATCTGTATGACTATTGCATAAGTAGGTATTGACATAGACTAAAGGTCTTCATTATAAAAGTTGTATTAATAAATATATTGACAGGCTCAATGCCCTTGTGCTGTAAGTATATTTGTTGTTGAAATGAGTTACAAAACAGACATAATCCCTATAACTTTCCCAGCCCCCCACATCGTTCTGTGTGCAGCATCTGGGTCAGTGTGTTAGTAGAAAACCCTCCACTCATTTCTGACCTACTTTTCCTCTGCAATCTGCTACACACCTAAACAATCTCCACTCAGTGAAATAACCATAGTGAACCCAGCGGTGCAGTAGATTGTTATTTTACCGTCTGTGCTTTGCGAGTGATAATGATGCTACACAAACAATAAAGGGTGACATCAAAGGTTTTGACTGGGTGGCCTTCTACTAAATGGCCATTATGAAAATCTAATGACCAGTTTCCCTGTTTAAACAGAGCTTGGGGATGTAGGAGTGCTCATTGCAAAAAGATAAAAGTCAGGAAGAAAAAGTGCATGCACAACGCAATTACTAGGGCCATTATAGGTGCATAGTAAATTTTGTTGTGGCTTTAATTTCTTTATTTTGATTTAAGTTGTATGTTTACTTGTTGTTTGCCAATAGTACATTCATCAGCTGTTCACACAACACTAGGTCTATCCTCGGTCTAGCAAAGGTGTAAGTAAAGGTAAGAGTAAAACTGTACAGGAAGCCTCCGCCTACAAACTTTGGTTTCTATAGCAACCACACAGGAAGCACCACATTACTGCCACTGAATGTGAATCCTTTGAGTTCCCTAAATTACATGCATGGGATGGGCTCTGTGTTAGCCAGATTTAGCCTGTTTATATAAGGCTTGGGTAAGTTCGATGATCAGATCACATAAAAGCAGTTTGAGAACAAACAAGCAGGTCTGGACATTTATTTTTCCACAGCTCTGCCCTGCATTACCTCACTGTTCTGATGATGACGTCCAGTCCATGTGTAAAGATTGACTCATGTTTTACCAGGATTAGCGTCTTTAGCTTTTAGAACTAAAAGCATAACTGCATCCACTTTTATGATTAAATCAGACAATATTCTGTAAAATATAGGCCTATTGTCACAACACTATCTCAAGCTGCTTTTGCTTACATAATTAACATTTTTGTGTGTATTTTTTTGTTTTTTTATCTAAAACATTGACATTATGTATAGACTAATGGGAAAATATTTGTAACTGGCACTTTATGCTTGATTATAATATTGTTCCAGGTTCTTACTGCAGAGTCTTGAGGATTTGGACTCAAGCCTTCGTAAATTAAACTCACGTCTGTTTGTGATTCGAGGCCAGCCCACTGATGTCTTTCCCAGACTTTTTAAAGTAAGTTGCCTGTGTGTATAAATATGCATAAATATGCAGTAGGGCTGCAACGATAAATTGACAAATGATGACTAGTCAACTATTAAAAAGTAGTGGTATTTTGCTTATCATAATCATTATCTTGACTGTAAAGACTCTAAAACACATACAAAAGGACCTTGTTACCACAGAAGCAGAGGCATTATATAAAAATGTCAAAAATAAGTTATTATTATTTTTTTTAATCAATAATACATTCTTTATCTAAACTAATTGTTAGTTGCAGTCCTAATGCACAGTGCCGTATAAAAACTAGAGCTGTAATATCTTTTTTTTTCATCTTTTAGGAGTGGAAGATTTCTCGCCTGTCCTATGAGTACGACTCTGAGCCATTTGGAAAAGAGCGAGATGCAGCTATTAAAAAGCTGGCGACAGAGGCTGGAGTGGAGGTGACAGTCTGCATCTCTCATACGCTCTATAACCTGGACAAGTACGCTTACACTTTAGTTTTAAATATGTATTGTGTATTTGTGGATTTTGTGTAACTCTTTGTAATTTACTCTGAAGGATTATAGAGCTGAATGGAGGTCAGTCTCCCCTTACATACAAACGTTTCCAGACCCTCATCAGCCACATGGACCCCGTTGAGGTCCCTGTAGAAACCATAACAGCTGAGGTCATGAGCAAATGCACTACTCCACTTTCTGAAGACCATGATGACAAGTTTGGTGTTCCGTCTCTGGAAGAACTTGGTGAGCAAATATTTTGAAGCCTCTTTAACAAAAAGCCACTTTCAGTCTAAATTGAATTTAGTAAACCTTAATATGTAATTTGCAGGTTTCGATATTGAGGGTTTGTCTTCAGCTGTGTGGCCAGGAGGTGAGTCTGAGGCCCTCACCCGACTTGAGAGGCATTTGGAGAGAAAGGTCAGTAAAATCATAAATGAGTATAATTTAGAAATAATAAATATATCACAATAAATGTGATGTAATCTGGAATTCCCCTGCTAACAGGCTTGGGTCGCCAACTTTGAACGGCCCAGAATGAACGCTAACTCGCTTCTTGCCAGTCCAACAGGCCTCAGTCCCTACCTACGTTTTGGATGCCTCTCCTGCCGACTTTTCTACTTTAAACTTACTGATCTTTACAGAAAGGTACAGAATAAACTACGAACAGTTATTTTCGAATGAGCAGTTCATTGTGAACATTCACATACTTATCACTACAGGTAAAGAAGAACAGCTCCCCTCCTCTTTCACTCTATGGCCAGTTGCTTTGGCGAGAGTTCTTTTACACAGCAGCCACCAACAACCCCTGCTTCGACAAAATGGAGAGCAACCCCATTTGTGTTCAGATTCCCTGGGATCGCAACCCAGAAGCTCTGGCCAAGTGGGCAGAGGGCCGAAGTGGATTCCCCTGGATTGATGCCATCATGACCCAGCTCAGACAGGAGGGGTGGATCCACCACCTGGCCAGACACGCAGTGGCCTGTTTCCTGACCAGAGGAGACCTGTGGATCAGCTGGGAGGAGGGCATGAAGGTCAGTACAGTCAAAACAGCACTAAAACACTACAGTTGTACACTATGCTGCTGAAGTCATACACTTCTTTGTTGTGTATGTTTGTGTAGGTGTTTGAGGAGCTGTTACTGGATGCTGACTGGAGTGTGAACGCAGGCAGCTGGATGTGGCTCTCCTGCAGCTCCTTCTTTCAGCAGTTCTTCCACTGCTACTGTCCTGTGGGGTTTGGTCGACGCACAGATCCAAATGGAGATTACATAAGGTGTGTTAACAAATTCATTACAATTTAAATATGGCTTGGATCGTGAATAACCTCTAAATCACTCAAATAAATGAATGCTGAAGAATTATTTTATATTGATCTCATCTTTTACTTTTTATTTAGACGCTATCTGCCGATTCTCAGAGGATTTCCTGCCAAGTATATTTATGATCCTTGGAATGCACCAGATGCTGTTCAAAAGGCCGCCAAGTGTATCATTGGAGTACATTATCCTAAGCCCATGGTTCATCATGCTGAGGCCAGCCGTCTCAATATTGAGCGGATGAAACAGATCTATCAACAGCTGTCCTGTTACAGAGGCCTCGGTAAGAACACATGTTTAGGCTTTGCTAACAGTGACTTAATGAACATATACATGTGTTCGAGACATGCATTTCTATTTATCTTTACAGTCTACAGTGTATATTATACATCTGAAACTGGAACATTAGCAGATATGTGTTAATCTTTATGTCTGCACAGGTTTGTTAGCCTCTGTTCCATCAAATTCCAATCCCAGTGGTAATGGATCCACCAATGAAAATGGAAACAACAATGGAAAAAGGAATGCAGAGGCATCCCTGGATGTGCGTTACGCTGGTGACACACCTGTTTCTGCAGCTTCAGATGGTAAGTGTACTTAGTCTTTTTGCTTGGTCTCTGTTGTGTAGGTATTGACTACTGTGTGCTAAAACAATTGGATTATCTTTTCTCAGGGTATCAAATGCCAATTCACCACCAGGGGGACTGGCAAAGTGGTGCAAGGATGTACATACAAAGTGACACCCAAACCAGCGTATCTACAACTCATCAGGGTGAGTCTCTGAAAATGTGGCATTTGTAACTTGACAGACTTTGTTATTTCACATTGTCTCTGTTCATCTAAAAGGTTATGCAGGCGTAGGGATCAGTATGGTGTGTTACAATCAAAGCTCTAAGGACACTCTTACCCCTGCTGTTCAAAAGGGTGAGTTAATGAAACTATGACACTTAATTTAGATTAAATAAAGGTTATGTTTGTTTTAATCTTTTAACTGGCTTACCCTTTAAGGCAATATCAATGCCATTTTGTTCAAATGTAAAATGATATGTGCTTTTCCCAGGGCCTGAACACCGCTCTCAAATAAGTGGAAAAAGACCGAGTGAAGATACAGGAAACACTAAAGCCTCAAAAGTCCAGAGGCATTAGGTTAGTAACTTACTGATTTTTATCATCGTAGTTAATGCACAATATATGTTTTAAAGGGTGAGTTTTTCTCAATGTGAACACATGTTGCATAAGAAGTATTGTATGCAAGTATGAATGGAATAGTATTAATTTCTGTATTTTGTCAGGTGTCCATTGTACCTTGGGTCCAACCTTATAAAAGGCACAGCTGCATGAAAATATCCTCAAGAGGAAACTGGTTAACTCTTTTCTACTTTCTAAAGTAAAGACTATATATTCTGATATGGATTTCATCCAAACTGGACTGAAGAGGCTGCTGCTCCAGGCTTACTCTTTGGTTGATCATTTTCAGATCAAAATGTGTATATATTGAATTTGCAAATTTTCGGCTCACATACAGCATGTATATATTTGGATATTGTATGTGTGTTTTTTGTGTAGCATAGGCCTATTATATTTTTGATATGACAATTGGTGAGTTTATGTTCCCCAAAGTTTTCCATCAATGAACGACTTCTGAACAGTCTTTTATTTACAACAGCATGTTTCTCTACTAATGCAGCTCATGATGCAGTTATACAGAATATCCACTCCACATCAGTTTTCCTGTGAGTTCTTCAGTGTATCTAACAGAAGTGTTGTCTCTATCTGAGTGCTTGTCAAATTGTTTAAATCCCTCTACACTGACTAATATATACTTGACTACACGGTTAACTAAATCAGTCTTGTCAATAGCCATCCAGTCACAAAATTCTTCTGTGTCATCCATAAAAATATACTCCATTAAAACAAGCTTCAATAAATATTATTGATATTGATATTATATACTAGTGTGTTTGTTTTTTCACATCAAACAATAGTTAGTCTAAAACAAGTCCAGTACACAGAATTAATAAAAGTGTTAAACAGAGACAGAAAGTTCAACATTTAATGACATTTTGCAAAACTGCTTCATTGCTGTTTTACATGTGCAAAAACAATCAAATTATACTAATACATTATTCTATTTTGGATAGACTTTGGCAATTTGTGAAACACTTGATTATGCTTTAAAAATGTATTTGTCTTATGATTCCATGGAAAATACAATACACTTACAACAATGATGAAGCTGTCGTTTTATAAAAAAAAGAATATATTAGTCACTCCTCCACAGATCGAAGAGAAGTAGCAGTGTTTACCATTGTCTTCTGATGTCTGTGCTGCAGCATACCACAGATCATGCCAAAGTCTCTCTTTGACCCCACTATTATGTCCAGGCTGCCACTGTGGACGTCGTACCCACAGGAGGCCAGCTTCTGCATCCGGTACAGCACCATCTGAGTGGTCAGCTCCAGGACAGCAGGACACTCTTTGATCTGCTCCGTGTTCAGCCCTATGTCCATTAACCCATAGAACCGCTGCACTAGAGTGGGCAGAGACAGAGACAGTATGGCGGGGCTGCAGAGTACGATTTGTTTTAACTCCTCTTTGGAACAGTCTAGCACTTGTTCGAAAAAGGACAGTGCTTGGTGCATAGTCTCTGGTTGCAGCTCTGCGATGGAGGCTCTGAGGCAGGAGACCAGACTAAGTATCTCCTCTTTTGTGAAACCCTGGTCTGTAAGGAAGCACAGACCGTCCCTCCAGGCTGCGGCAGGCCAAAGCAGGACGAATGGGTTGTGGCCAAGGAGCTTTTGCAGCCAGACTCTGAGGTTACATTCATCTCCTCCCAGTTCCAGGTATGTTTCTCTTAAGGTGTGGATTACTTCCTTATTCCTCTGAACAGGCTGACTGAAGCTCTGTGGGGCACTGGCCATCACTTTACCAATGATCCGTTTACACAAGCCAAGACTCTGGAGATAAGCGATGTTAGCACGCTGGTTTTCATGGTGAGACATCATGAAGAAAGCCGACGGGAACTTCTCAATGATACTGATCAACTCACGGTCACTTGCACACACAGACATCCACAGGTTTTTCTGAGCTTTGATGTCCTGTGGCCGGCATAAAATAGCTTCGGGATGGTTTTGCAGAATTGAGGCAATTAAAGACGAATCTGCACCCATGTCACTCAGCATGTCTGCAGTTTCACTAACATAAGCCGATGTTTCTGATAATACCCAGCTTTTAAACTTGCGCACCTTGCCAATGTCCACAGAGAGTTTGTAGAGAGCCTCGACTGTGTGGGGGTTTTCCAGCCTGTTGTTGGTAGAGGTCACTTTGGAGAAAGGTGCAACAGGGGTGAGAGGGAATTTTATCCTCTGACAGTATGTGCACAAAGAGGCAGTGGTTACACGCAACATTGTGCCAACAGTAAAACATCTGAAACACACAAAGAGAGGGAAGCTAAGACAAAAATAAATAAATAATCAAAACTTATATCTATTTTTTAATTATTATTTCATGCAACCTGCAAAACATTATTTTAGACCCAGACTGACCTGTTCTATTACAGCACAAGAACATTTCCTGCACTTCAGCACAGTAATATATTTTTGTGTAAAATAATTGTACATCTGACTGACAGTAAGTTTATGATTATGCGTTAATGTAGTTACTATTGTTGACAACGGCTCAGGCAGTGATACAATCAAGGAGAACACAGTGTACTGAATGCAATCATGAAATGTACATGCTGTACATATGTTGCAGCAGTTGTCTGCGAAAAATATTCTCTCTCCCTCAAAGAACACAGATCTTAAGAAGAACTACAGAGTGTAAACATTCACACGAATGCATGTATTTATTTAAACAGAAAAGAAATAAAATGGGTTTACCAGCTGTCTGTCCCAGCGTAGCACCGTCACTGGAGCCGCGGAGCATGAACACACCCACCTCGGCACCCTTGGGTTCTTGGGGACGGGCGGGGCTGGACGTGGCGCACATGAGGTGCACGTGACAGGGAAAGCCCTGTTACGTCAGCGTGGACAGGGTGGGAGTGTGGATCTATAACGAGATGGATGGAGTCACAGGGACCTAGGGACCCTTTTAACCTTTGAGCGTAAGATAGAATAGAATGACAGGTTCATTTTACTGTGCAGCAGTATCCTAACACTGATATTTCTAGGCGTCTAGTTATTTGTTAGACCTACAAGTTATACACAAGTAAAACACATTCAATATCATACGTTAAACACAAGAGGTCGCTCTTGCATCACGAGTGTAAACGTTTTGTGTTTTGTGTTTTGTTTTTGTTTTTTCCACCTGCTGTACACATCTGAAAAGTACTTAGTTATGTTATGAGCTGGATAGTTTGGATAGTTGAAGCATCCAGTCATCCAGAAGCAATGTTCAAGTCAACAGGTAATAATTCAACACCCACAAGCAGCGCGACGTTGTGATGTTGTGCCCTTTGGCTGTGGTGTTTTCTTGGTTTTTCAACTAGACAACACCACACCCCACTAACATAGATATGTGCTTGTGTAATTTATGGTGTTATGGGAGGCCATTTGCACTGAAAGGCAGCCACGTGTTTGTCAGACTGCCCAGGGCAGCTCTTATGTGAATAGCACGACCAACGAGAGCTTCTGAGGCATGAATGGTGAAGGAGCTAAATCAAAATGTCTGGCTTATTTACTTAATCCTTTAAAGTATGTATATGTTTTTTGAAGAAATTACATCAGGATAAATATGTATGAATACACAGAGTCTCAGTGGTTTACGTCAAAGTGGGGCAGTAAAAAAATGAACAAAAGGGGTTATTTCTTCAGGTTTTATTAGACTATTAACTATTCAATTCACAGAAATCCAATTGTTTAGTAGTTTAATAAAGTTATAGCACCAACAACATTTATCCTAAAGGGATGTTGGAGGCTTTCTTGTTTTAATTTGTAACTTAATTTGTCACATTTCTGAAAATATTGTGAAACTTTTTTTTACTCTGCCTCACCAATCGGAGATTGGTTGTTACTTTTACTTCAGTTTTATTAGAGTACAATTAGTGCAAGTGAGTGCAAATATTCCTTTTCTATCTCTGAACAACTGCCAATTAAAGAGGGAGTTGACCTGGACTACTGTCCATCCCATCCTATTTATTTTGACAGGTAATATCCACTGTTGGTGCACAAAGACTTAGTAAATGTTCTGAAAAATGTTAAGCACATAATGATCATAATCACTAATAGACTGCAACAGGAAAAGCTCTTTGCCATTTTTCTTAAAGTAGCTCTTAAGGGGGTAAGAGTCCCTTTGGGTTATGCTGTGATGTTTCAATAGTTTAGTCTAGAGATTTCTGTGTGGCACTACAGACAGGAAGTATTTATAGTCCTTGTCATTTGTTGTTCCTCTTTGGTGATGGACACAGTTGTTCCCCCTGTGTGAGCACCTGCTGTCTTAATGTGCTGTAAAAGCAGGCTTCAGTAGACCCCACTCACACAGATTATTATCACAGGCATTTGTGGTGAAGTTGTCCACTAAGACTAATTAGCTATAGTTATCCTTCCTTCATAACAAGACAAAAAGCTTTCCTCATATAGATCACTTAATCTTTCACATATACAGTGTGCTAGCTGGATCACAGCATTATCTTTATCCACAGAGAGAGTCTAAGACTATAATTGGGATTCTCAGACATTATATGGCACCTGTCTGCCCATGTCTCACATGTTATCCCTTTAAATGCATTAGTCTTTTGTCACAGCTCTCTGACTTAAGCCTTGTGATTGAAATGGTTGGTAAAAGCATCTAAATATTTCCATTAGGTAACATGTCAACAGTGGGAGTAATAATCTCTCTTAATCTGGCCTGTACTTAAAGCAGAAGGTCCACGACATATAGAATGTAAATATACCTTTCATATAGACACCCGAAGGTTAATATGTCTTTGCTCTTAACCCCAGATTCATTGTAAGTTTTTTAGAAAACTACTAAAAAATGTTGTCCTTATTATATTTTTGCTAACACTTTCATATTTAGGCTAAACACATCCAATAGGTTATAGATCAATAGCAAACAAAGTGTTGTCACTTACATTACAGCAAAACATTGGTTCAGAAGCAATATGCTCGGGTAATACCCTGCTGTATGATTCATTCTTGGACTGAAAAGGACAAGTGTTTGAGTGCATCTGTTGTGTATCTGAAATAGTCTGTCAGCTTGTCCATACAAAGGAATGAGGAGCAACAGGGGTCTAGGAAGGTCTGTGTGTGAGAAGACTTGATGATGGAGAAAATAGACCCCTCCATCTGTTTAGATACGCCCTCTTTTTGACCTTCTCCTGAGACAGTGGTCACATGATGCCCAGTACTTTAAAAGGCAGTGCCAGGGCCACTGGAGTCCCTGTTTTGTCCCAAATACAACTGTGTCTCTGCTCTGTCTTCAGCTACTGTCTGTGAGCTTCTATCATGTCAGACACTGAGGAGATCGTAGAGGAATGTGAACAGGAGGAAGAAGAAGAAGTGAACGAGGATGAGGGAGAACAAGAAGAAGCAGAGGAAGAGGAAGAAGAGCCAGAGGAAGAGGAAGAAGAGGCAGAGGAAGAGGATTTGAATGATGAGCCTGAGAAAAAAGAGGAGGAAGAGCACGAGGAAGACTCCAGACGACGGCACAAAACAACGTACGTGCCAAACATCGCTCCTCCAAAACTCCCGGATGGTGAGAAAGTGGATTTTGATGATCTTCATCGTAAGAGGCTAGAGAAGGACTTCAATGACCTTCAGACACTGATAGAACTGCACTTCTCTAACCGACAAAAAGAAGAAGAGGAACTAGTTGCGCTGCGTAACCGCATCGAGCGCAGACGCGCTGACCGCGCAGAGCAACAGCGCGTCCGCGCAGAGCAGGAACGCGAGCGCCAGACGCGCCTGGCTGAGGAGAAGGCTCGGCGTGAAGAAGAGGCTGCTAAGCTGCGAGCAGAGGAGGAAGCTAAGAAGAAAAAGATATTCACCAACAAGTCTTTTGGTGGCTATCTCCAAAAAGTGGACCAGAAGAAGGGCAAAAAGCTTACCGCGCGAGAGGAGAAAAAGAAGGCCTTGTTAGAGCGCCGTAAGCCGCTGAATATTGACCATCTTAATCAGGAAAAACTAGTGGAGAAGGCCCAGGAACTTTGGCAGTGGCTCCATCAGCTGCACGCTGAGAAGTTTGAGCTGGCTGAGAAACTCAAGCGGCAGAAGTACGACATTTACGTCCTGCGCAACAGAGTCAGCGATCACCAAAGGGGCTCCAAAGCATCTAAGACCACTCGAGGGGCCAAGGTTAAATCTGGCTCCTGGAAGTGAGAAGACTGGCCCAAAAGAACTGGAAAGTCTTTGATTTATGGACATTACACGAGTGCACAACACTGTTTTAGGCTATCAAAAATCCCCACCTTGTAAATGCACATTCAGTTCAAAGGAGATAAAAACAAGCTGCGAATAATTCTAGGTTAACTTACCATTAATAATTCTAGGGTACTTACCATTGTGTTACCATTAATCTATATGATTTGTTTCTGCTCCCAGGTCCCGTCTATTTTCTCTACACAACATTGTTTAACTTTTGAAATCAACCATTCTTTGAATAAACTTAAATCCACTTCTTCTGTTTTATCCTTTTATTTCTTAGTAACATTTCATTTGGTGCAGGGGTCTGTTCACATCCCAGAAAAAGCTGCAGGTCAAACAGGTGCAGTATGCAGCTGACTTTAGGAGGAGCAACTTCAGCCATGAGTTTGGTAAAAGCTGGTTTTAGGAAAGGTCACAGCAGGTTTGCTCAAAGGTTAACTTGTAAATCACGATACAACAATTTTATTTATTTATTTAGTTAGTGTGTTTTATGTTTGTTTCTTAACGCTTTAACACAAACTATGTTTCTTGTCTAATTAGCTATATTTATTTAGTTATTTATTCTTTGACAAAAGGGCGGCAGTAGCTGTTATAGATCAGGCCAAATATTTACATTTTAGAAACTCGTTGTGGAGGCCTACTTTAAATGTCCACTAGATGTCACCATAGCATCAGTGTACAGGTGGAAGTAACTTAACACAGACACAATCAATTGGAATGATTGGGATTGCCCAGGTAAACATGTAGGCCTACAGATGTTTAAGTGAAATTCAAGACAATTCTTATACATATCTCAGCTCAGCAGTCGTGTCTTGCGTCTTCATGCCTCCTTATGCCCCCACGGTTATAGTTTAAATGCTTGACATGGGAAATGCTTAACATTGCCAATTAGATTCAAACTGTGCTTCACCAAATCACTTTCAAGGCCGAGACGATCCATTAAAGCTCACTATGCCAGTAGGTTTCCATAGCGACTGAGGCCCCCTATGTTGGATCAGGCCTGTGGACCTACTGCACAAGCACAGCCTCATCTTAATGGTGGGAGCATGAGGCTACATAAATGCAAATGTAGGATTTGAGTTTAGTCTTCATTGGGACATTGTTTAAACCTCCACTAAATTATTCATCCATTCTCATCCCCACTTGTACTGCAGCGTGCCAAAGCTTGATTTTATGCAGTCTGAAGCTTACGCAAGATTATGAGATACACCGAGTGCGTTATGTTTATGTCTAAGTATGAGGCATCTGCAGTCACGGGGGGTGTTGCCTGCTCATTAAATCGCAGCAGACACTGGAGGATAATGGGAGCACATGACTGACAGTTTTCTATAGGCCTCCTTCTCAACTTTGACCCAGGACTTGATTTGCATTTCCTCATTGTCAACTTGATTATTTTGATGTTTCCCCCAATGCTTCTCCAGTTCATATATTATTGTAGAGAAGTAATGCATGTCACAAATGTTTAAGGCGATGAATGACTGAATGGATTAATAGCCTAATAAATATGTTCTACCTGAGTAAGGGAGGGAGCAGACATATCATATATTTTTTTACCCTCTTTCTCACTGGATTTAGAGAGTAATCTTATTAATAATATTTATTTGGAACAGTGCATGTTAATGAACACACTTGATATGCATGAATAATAATGTAAATGTGCATTCAAAATATTCACACTGCCATTTTTCAACATTTAAAAACCAAATGCAAACCAAATATATAATGTTACCTTTAAATCATGTTGTTGGTGTAATAATAAAGGATTTATGTAATGGAGAACTGATGTTTGTCCACATAAAGTAGGCAAGTACGCATGAAGTGAGTGAGTCTACAGGTTTTGACTAAATGTTTATAGTCATACTCTGCAGTGCTACTGGGGAATGCAGATTTACATGATTTCAACGCACCTTTTTTTGCAACAATATCACATACTACTCAGTCATTATTAAAAATGACTGTAACAATATCACATACTACTAAAAATGAGTTGATTTAGACAGAACAATGCAGTCAGTTAAAATGTCCAGTAGCCATAGTTTGTTTTTTCCCCTATGAGGATCATGTATTGCCACATAAAACAGGCAGTGAAGCCCAGTGGGGAAGTAGATGTCTGTGGACACCTGCAGTCTGTGGATAAATAAGCCCAGGGACACTGCTCTGTACGGGCTTATCTTCAGCCTCCACCAAATTAAGCTGGGAGTTGGTGGCAGCCTGAGATATAAAGCAGATTTAGGGCGTAC